>JANHGL010022476.1:22687-53221 GCA_024611195.1 Ceyx melanurus
GTCTTTATCTAATAATTTTTTAATAAAAAACAAAATATTTTTTTCTAATTTTTAATAATTCAATTTCTGTTATGTCCCCCAACAAAAAAAAAAAAAAAAAAAAAAAAGAGAGAAAAAAAGCCTCCTACATTTTTTCCTCTAACAAGAAACTCAGCTGAAACCAGGAAAGCTTTCAGGAGTGAGACCTTCAATAAATTTTTGGGCAGCTCAGCACTCAAAGCTCCTGGTCCTACAGTGGCCACCATCCCCAGATCTGAATGATCAACAAGGACCTCTTGAACTGACAAAAGAAGGAGGAGAAACCCATGAAAAAGATGAATGGCCAGCTGATGGTGACATACCACATCCAGAATGACAACCACTGGACAACAAATTGTCCTTACCAGGATATGCTGAGATCTGGACAGGAGCTCTGGGAAAAGTTGAGATAAGAAAGTGAAGCTGTGGGAGCACCTGAACTGGTGAAGCCCCAGCAGAGTGAGCCAGTTTGATATATCCCATCCTGAACTGCAACATGCAGCCAGAGACCATGAGAAGTCCTTGGACCTGCACCATAGCACTGCTTGTAGCATCTCCAGCCCATCCAGCCCTGTCAGGTCCATTCTTTCTATTCTCTTTACAGGCTTTGCAGAGCCAATGCCTGGGAGATTTCCCTTCATCAGCTCCTTTCTCAGGAGAGATGGGCCCACTCCATTGCAGGTGTTTCTGATAACTGCTCCTTTGCACTTCTAGGGGGTTTTTCCACCCTTAAACAGCTTCATTTTGATGTGTGGGGCAAAAGATACTCTGTGATGGGTGTCAATAACCCAGCTTGTACCCTGCAGGTTGTGTTTTAAAGCCCCAAACTCTTCCTTGGAAGGAGTCTTCTCTTTCTAGCCTTGGTAAACGCAGAGTGTCCAATTGCAAAATGCTGATATTGTGCAGCATGGAAAAAGCTTTTTTCCCCCTGACTTTTATTATATACAACTGATTATACACCATTTTTCTCTCCTTCTGAAACCTGCACAATTGGACTCATGTTGCCAGAAGAACCTGCTGTTACCCAGCCCCAGGGAGAAGAAACAGAACAGGAAGAAAGCCATGTTTTAAAGCTCTTAAAAGTTTTTAAAATCCATTTCTCTATAAAACATCTTGCAGCTGTATGTACCAGGGGCCTCCTGCTTGTCACACAGTATTGGGGCCACCACAGCAGTCTGTGTGCACTTCCATGCAACCATTTCCAGGCAGAGATGAGCTCTCTGCCCTCCCTCTCCCAAGCCATTGCTTCCTTTCACACTCAGCAAACCAGTCTCTTTTTGCACCTCACAACCTGCCAAGCTGAGGGACACAATGTTGGACCAGAAATAACTGGGAATCAAATGAAACTCAAGAAGGGAATGGGTTTGCTGAATCACTAGCCCAGTACTGCTGCTGTGGTGATGTCCTTCATGTCCTGAACTGGCTTGGCCAGAACAAGCTCTGGGGTCTCTGCACCTCACTGTATTTGTTTAGTGTAGATGGGTGAGAAAAGAGCAAGAACAGAGTCAGAATCACCTGGGATGAGCAGGGAAGGAGCACGTGGGAGAATTGTTGGGTTGCCATACCTGCAGCATAGGTCTAAGAGTTCTCTTCCCCAGAGGTGGCAGGTCAGCTGGATGCCCCTTCTCAGCCCTACCCCCTGCCATGAGCACCCAGTAGCTCCCAGCTGGGCAACCAGCAGTAGGTGGGACCAACACAGCTCATGGCTCTGACCAGGGAACATATATCCCTTAGCATGCAACCAGTGACCACTTGCAGCTCTGCTCCCAGCTGGGCTGAGTTTAGAGCCACCTCACACAAAACAGCCCCTGTCTGTATCCTGCTGACACAAGGTGAATAATCCTCACCTAGCGTCAGGTGAGGCAAATTTAACTGTGGGGCATTACAGCTGGTGGAAATGGTTTGACCCTCCAAATGCTTCTGGGAGGAAAAAGGAGGTTGCTAAAAATATTTAAAAGCAAAACCAACCTTCCTCTCACTGACCTAATTAACATAAAAAATAAGAGCATGTGGAACAGGAGCTGTCATTTTTAGTATGGGGGTTCAAAGAGGGGATCAAGGTTTGGGTGGCTGCTACAAGTTATTCCTTCACACACATGAAAAGGGAGACTGACATAGAGACAGTTTCTAAGACCCAAATTAGCTTTCCTAACTTTGAGCATTTCCATGACTAGAAGCCCCCAAACTTGCCTCTAATCACAATTATATATAAATATATATCCACACACACTACCCTTCCTAGCTGTGAAAATTTCTGTGGCTGAGAAGCCCCAGATTATCTCCCAGCCATGATTATATTTAAATACACACACACACAGACAAATAAACAAGTCAATAAATAAAACTATTTTGTTCAAGGGGAAAAAAAAGCCCGAGATTTTCTCCATTTATTTTTTTTTTCCTCGGACTATTACAGCTGATAAATCATTATAGATTCCTGAATTATTGCTGCCCAGATCAGCCTTTACAACAGTCTGCACATTTACAGTCTTGCTACCCAAGAACGTAAAAACACTTCATGTGACTTAGCTATTTTTTTTCCTGTGACTGCAAAATGCTAAGTGATTGGGAAGGAGCAGGAAATAAATGCTGCTGGTACAGAGAGTCGCCTTCCGAAAAGGATTTCAGGGTCCAATCCTGTCTCTGTTTACACTGTGTAAATCAGGTGTAACTCCAGTAAAGCTAATAGAGGTAGTCTGGTGTCAAACCCACGCGGATAAAAGGATCAGGCCCTCTAAGCTTTAAAGTTATGAGTCTTTTCAAACTGCAGATCTACTGTCAACATTTCAGTGATTACTTCAGTCTCTTTTTTTTTTTTTTCCCCAACACACAAACATAAAATAGTAACAAGATTATCAGATTAAAGAGCCAAAGAACAGCCAGTTTATTATAGTCTTGCGTCTGAAACACTCAGATCTTATAGGTCTCCTTCCTACTCTGCATCATGAGGGGGCAGGTCTGTATGTTTGTTTTTATTTACTCTTAATTTTTTTTAATGGTGGTCTAGTATAGCTATGTAGGAAAATAAACAGGCCATAATATTATGAACTGCACGGTGAAGTCAGCAAGTAAAAAATACTCCCAGACCATCAAACCAGCCCTTCTGAACATTTCAATTAAAAAGAAAAAAACAACAAAATAAACCAATAAATAAATCAATCTTTGCTTTCTTTCTGTCAGTCCCCATAAAGAAGAGATGACAGGACAAACAGAATGAAAAGGACGGAGCCGTTTAAAGATAAAAACGTGCAAATGCTGCATTCCTTCTGGGAGAGGGAAAAACCCCAGACCACAAGCCATCACCTCTGCATCAGTATAAATTATTTAAATCAGAGATGGTTTGTGTTAAGGGTCTCGAACAGATTGCATAACTGTTGCACAACTAATGTGTACAAGTGTGTCACTAATTTAATTTTAATTTTACTGTATGAGTTTGTATAAGATCCCCCAGCTGTCATGTGCTCATCATCTGTCACAGAACTATCACTAAGCCATGCTGGGCTAAGACAGGATTATAAACGATGAACTGCCATGTGCTCTAAATCTTCTTATTTGCCTAGCCTGGAAGGTATGCCCTGTAAAATTTGATTGGCAGCGTGCTCTGTTCTGTCAATTGACTTTGAAGGCCTTTTCTATTGGCGCTTTGAGCGGATCTCAGTAGCTGTATTGACTGTCACCTGCTGACTCCAGCACGTGCCTGACCTCAGCCCCGCGCCGAGGCTCCTGCCCAGCTCCTGGCCGCGGCGCGGGGCCGGCTCGCTCTGGTGGCACGTGCGGCACACAAGGGCATATGGCTGCCTAGTTGTGTGCAGAATAGAATAACTGAAGCCAAGCAGCCCCGCACTGTTATTACAGCAGATGGGGGAAGCGTGGCATTCAATATTAAGACAGATGCCACCTCCTTATTCCACCTGTCTGGAACTTGGACATGGGACAGAATGAACTGTCTGCCTAATAATTAAGGAAACAAAGACTGCATTTATGAAGCTCAGCAGAGCACCGTAGCTGCGAAGCATGCACAGATATAATTGTCGACGATAACAATAAGGAAATGTAGACTAGTGCTCATCAGATGTTCAGATACGTATACACAATTACAGTAGGAAACTGTACTGTTCCCAGCTGCTTTTGTAGTCTTTTATTGAGGCTGGTTGTGTATTAAATTAAACGGGAGGAACAAGTTGGCTGGCATTATTACTATTATAAATGACGCTTTAAAATTACAGTGAAGTTCCTTCAATAACAAAGCGCCTACCGTTCCCCCTAACAGTCACTGCTGCTATTGTGCTGTGCCCTTTCTTGTAAATTTGCTCTTTGCTTCTCAGTAGTCAACTGTTTTTGTAGCAGCCAGAGAGAAGAAAAACATTCTTTTCAGGACCACTATTATTTTCACGTATTTTTACACAACAATTTGCCTCTTTCTTTGGCGTAGTTAAAAAAATGATAACTGTGTAAAAAAGAAGGCCTGGCTTCTTGGCATTTATGCTATGTTACGTTTCTCTTATTTAATCCTACTTAATTTGGGACCAATTACTGTCGAACCCGCCGTGCTTTGTGATGGGAATGATTGTGCTGGAGAGGGCCTGATCCTTCCTGGGCTTGAGCCCAAGCTTGCCAGGGTGGCAGCGGGGCTGGGCTGGTGGCTGTGGTCACGCTGTGTGATTGCACCAGGGCTCTGGCCCTTGTGCAGCCAGGGTGAGACCGGGGGTTGTAATTATTGTGTAGGTTCAACAGCACCTATATGTTGTCTAGGCTTGGCTCTCAGCCCTCCTGGTCGGTGGGCATCAGGCTGGCCCAAGGTTGGCACCCTATTTCAGGGTGAATTCCTCCCTGGAAGGGGGGCACATAGGGAAATAACAGCCATGGCCACATCAGAGATGCTGCTGACAGCACCAGCCTCCCCCTGATGTACCTGGTTTGGACTCATGATCTTTAGAGGTCCCTTCCAACCCCTAACATTCTATGACACCTGCAGCACCCCCCTTCTCCCTACCTGTGGAATTAAGTGCTTGGATATAAAACTGAACAGATGTGGGTGTGTTGGCTGGGCAAAAGTATTTCTCTGTAGAAGCAATATGCAATTAATGCCTATGATTGAGAACCTAATGTGATCCAGGAGATATTTTTAGTATCTACTTACCTACCTCCAACTCTCCTTTAAATGTCCTGTACTGATGTGATCACGCCCATCCTTAAATCTTTCTAATTAATTTTATTCTCTTTTGACTGAATGAATTCAAAGGCAGCTTAAAAAAAATTCATCTGTGTGTCTGTCCTGGGATTTATCTGTACATGGCAATTGGAATAAAGATGAATAAGTTGCAGAGAATGAAAATGCAGGAGCAAGTGTTAAGGGCATGTGTACTGTGTATACATTATATACGAGATTAAGGACACACAGAGTGCCTGTTGTCTCAGCAAGCCATGAAAGTGGGTTTTTATGTTTATATACATATATTTGTGTATACACCCTGACATATATGTGTAATATCAATAAATATAAATGAATAATTGAATATTTAAAGGCAGAAAGATCACTTGAAACAAAATAAACAAAGCTTGATCTTATTTATGTGCACATATATGTACTCATTCAGAAACAGTTAAATGCTTTCAGTGTAAGATGATTAATTAGACATCATAGGCACATGTGTATTTAAACATATACATATAGGGGTGGTGAACCTACTGTAGGTCTGTAATAATACTCATAGACTGCCCTCTACTAATTTATAACAGATGTATTTAAAGCAGACAGCTCGTCCTCAGGAAAAAACAGCTACCAGATGTACTAGATTCTCCAAAGCTCAGAAATCACATGCAACAAATTGCAAAAAGTAATCAAAGCCCAAACTTTTTTTTCCAGTAGAAAAGACAGCATTACAAAAAAAAAGGCACAGATACACGTTACAAGATGAGGATCAATTTGAAAAGATCCCACAATATCTGTTACCAAGAGCTTTGTTAATCTTTAAAAACCTAGAATGATTATTTATACGGAAGCTGTGAATTAACTAGGCTTTAATAAATAGCTCACAGGCATGTGTGTCAAGATTGTGCTTTTTGTTTCTATATGTGCCTGTATGCAGAAAAAAAAAAGAAAAAAAAGGAAGCTATTATTTGTTAATTTTTTCTGTAACAATTATTTCAAATTAAAAGCCCATCTGACGAAAGGCATATGGATGGAAAGGGGGTTCAGTCCTAATTGAACAGCCCAGGACTCGTGAGGTTAATTACAGATATTAACGCTGTTGTTCTTCAGCTTCTTGCCCTCACGAAGGCTCCAGCTTCCAAATGACCTGGCTCCAACAATAAGACTCTCTTTAGCCCATTAACTAATTGATAAAAATGTGAGTGTTTAGAATGAGTCTAATTAAATCACCGAGCCTTACAATTACGAGTCCATTTGGTAGCTGTCGGGAGATGGGTAACCTCAGCTGGCATTGTAGGCGAATAAAAGATAAAAATAAAAGGGAGCTTAACCAAAGATCATTTTGAAAGCTGTTCATTTGAAGACAAAGTACACATTTGCCTGAAATGTATACATACACCACTTCAGACTAGCACAGTGTCTTGAAAAGAAAATGGAGCGTTTAGTAATCACGATTTTTTTTTTTTTCCCTAGTGCATGCATGAAATTCTCTCCAGGCTGTGTGATGGAATGAGCTACTTTTATCATCATTTCTGAGTTACAGCAAATACCTAGATTCTTTGAGAGCACCCAAATAGCTGATACCAGGTACCTCTATGTTATTAACATATTTTTTTCCCCCCAACTCTTTTGTAACTGCAGACTCTCCTCAAACTGACACCTCTGAGTCCCCAGTCTGGTGGTGGCTGCTGCTGTAGGGGCAGTCACTAGCTGTTAGGTGTCCCATTTGTGAGGTGGGCTTGTTATGGTAGGGCATATTTTTCCCTTACACATTCCCTTGGCAAAGGAACTGGAAAATATCTTGCATAGATCCCCATAGAAGTTTAATGTCCTAAACATTAAATGAAATTCTCAACTGACCATGCCAGGCAGAGATTTAGAGCTATAAACAGGATGAAGAAGTGGGTGATAACATTTGCTGAAGGAATGGTTTCCACAGAAGGAATCCTAAATGGACAAAGACTTCACAGGTCACAAAATAAGAGGATGAAGATGGATATAACAAGAGTCTATAGTATCAAAAGAGGGGTGGTGAAGGTGATCAGGAATGAATATTCACTGTCTCATGGGAATATCAACCCAAGTGATCATCTGATAGATTCAAAACAGTTGGAGAATGTGTTTTACTGCAAAGCTGCTGAAGTCATTGCCAAAGGAAGTTTTGGATGCTAAAAGTTTAAAGTTCACATTCATCAATGAAAGAAAAATCCACCCCAAACAAATAAACACAAAGCTACTGTATCTTGGGAAGCTGTTGCTGTCTGGAAATTGGGACAACATACAGCAGAATTTTCACTGCATGTCTGCCCTGCACTTAGTCTATAACATTACCAGTAACAAGATACTGGGCTAAACTGGTTTTGGTTCACTCCAGGACTGCAGTTTCTAACAGTCTTAAGGTTCTTCTTTAATGAGTGGACTGCAGAAAGCATGTTCATGAGGTTGTCATAGGCACTCAGGGAGACTGAAAGAAGCTTTGCACAGCCTGTGCATAGCAGAGAGTGAGAAGACAAAGCTCATCAGGTCAGTGAACTATGGAGATTGTGCATTGGCCTCTGAAGAACAGCCAAGGAGTGAAGTGCACTTATGGCATTTCTTGGCTCCCTGTGTCCAACAAGACACAGTCCACCAAGATTTGTCTCTGCCCAGTAAAGAAACAGCCATCACAATGCTTTGCAGATAGTCATGAGTAGACTGAGAGTTCTTTCCCTTAGGGGATGCCTTCCCATTGTGTCCCAGAATGGAAATATTAAAAAGGCAAAACACAGTGAGACCAACAAATCTGAAACCCCTTTCTGAGTCACTACAGATGCTTCTTCACTGACTGAAAACACACTTCTAGGGGCATTGAGGGAACTTGGAAGAGGAGCTTGTTAATATGCATGGTTTGATCACAGGGAATGATGCACATCAACTTTAATACCAAACAACACTGTCATAGCTCTCAGGTGTCTTCTATTGTAAATGCTTTCTACACAAGCAGGGAAAATGCCTGTCCTCTGAAGCATAATAGAAGAATCTAATCTTCTCATCTTCCATTTTCATAGACTCTCAAATCTTTCTTCTTCTTACCTTGATGAGGAAGCCTAGCTCAAAGATAAGCATTCATCCTTCTCTTTGTTTTTCTGCTCCTGCTTCCTTTTCTCTCAATATAATGTTTCTTGTACCAAAACTCCTCAAAAACTTCTCTTGATTTCCTGGGCTTTGGGTTCCAAGGCCCTGAGAGCCATGGGCTGTTAATGGAACTCTTTAACCAAGCAGGGCATCAGCCATGAGGACACAAATCTGGGCTCAGATGGTATTTCAGGTGTTGTGGCTAGGCAGGGCAGAAAACCAGACTTGGATCTCGTCAGAGCTTAGTTCATTTCCGTCTTTATCGATATTTAACCAGTGTTGGATGGTACCCAGGAGTGACTTGGCAGCCAGTTCAGAGCATGGAGCACAGGTGTGATATGCTCCTGCCAGTTTGCCTTGCTCAGAAGATGGGCAGCTGTGCTCTGCACTCAATGATGCTTCCAAGCAGCCTTCCAGGGTAGCCCAAGGTAGGGCTTGCATCCTTAGATTAGCCTGGAAGTGGCAGAGACAAAGACAACTGTGTGAAGGCCCCAAAGAAAAGAGGTGATCTCTTGGGTAGCCCAAAATGAAAGAGAACATTTCCAGGCCTTGCTGCTATCAGGGTATTCAGGTCTGGAGATATATGTATTCACAAATGACTTGGAGAGAGGTCTTTTAATAGATGGCATGGGCACTGTCTTCCAATTCTTCAAGACTGTGTCCCTGCCAAGCAGCATGGCTTCTGCCTTATCTGGATTGACCTTCAGCCAAATGGCAGTGATCCACAGCTCTGTCTCAGCCAGCCTTTGGAAGAGGAGGGGAATGGCACCGTCAGGCAGGGGTAACTGGGGCACAGAGCTGGGCACTGTCAGCGGGTGAGTCTGTGGCACTGGGAGTTTCACCGCCCCTTTTCAGGGAATTCACACATCTTTTCAGGAATATAAATTGCAAGAGCAAGTCTGGTGGGATGGAGCAAGCTGGAAATGAAGGAGGTTCTGGTCTAGCTTCTGACAGAATGGAGAGGTTGAGTCGAGGCCCCTTGAGCTCTGCTCCAGATGTCTGTATGTGCACTGTAACCAAGATAAAAATCTCCATGAAACTCAATTGATCAGAGAAGAGATTTTGGTAGTTAAAAAACACCCAAACAAAGAGGGATTAGAGCTGGTTGAAATTTTCCATATTTTCCATATTTTTAATCTGCCCAAATTTTCCTGAAATTATTTCACAGCAGAAATTCAATTTTCAGTGAAAAATTAAACCCAGCATTTTTTGGAATGAGATTTTGTGCAGGGGTTGTGAGGGCCAGCAGAGGGAGGAGAGGGTCTATCAGCCCATGGTACACAGCTGACAGTTTCCAGTCATGTACATTTTCCTCCAGTGATGAAGGTTATTTTCAAATGGAAGGAGAAGCCTTAAAAAATCCAACACGTTGTAAAAGGGATTTGTGAAAAACATTGCCAAAGAAAGTGGGAAATATATACATATATATTTAAAAAAAACAAAAACCAAAACCCAAAACAAAAACCAAAACACAACAAATCCACCCTACTCAAAGAGATTGTCAGAGTTAGGTAGTGGAGTGCTGCAAGAATTGGTGTCTGGGTTACCCTTATTTTTGTTTTTCCTATGTCAGAAATAACACCCCCCCTTAAACCTCTCATGTCCCTCCCTGATACCACCCACCCCCCATGCACTTACTCCTATATACAGCAATTGTGTAACAGCTCCTACCTGACTCCTGCTCTGCCAAACCACTCCTGTGGCTGAAGAGTCAGCTCTCGTAGCCGAAATAACAGCATTTCTGGGCAGAGGGTTGAGGTGAATTGACCACTTGGCAACCTGTCTTGCCCAAGGGTATGTGCAGAGTGGCAGGTTGATTGGCTTTAATTGCCACACAGCATCATATCACAGGTGTGAATGGAAGACTATTAAAACAGAGAAAGAAACAAAATTCAGCTCAGCCACAGATTCAAAGCTGCTAAGAGGACACCTTCTGCATGAGTAAAAATCTCACTGTTTTTCATGCTATCAACCAAGCAAAAGGGATGTACTACAGAAGACTTTGTGTGTGTGTGTGCAGGGGGGAGCAAAATAATTTAGAAATGCCTGCAGTAATATCTGAATTGAAGTGTTACCCTGCAAGTCACTTTTTTAAAGACAAAGAAACTATTTACAAATATAAAGTTCCAGACCTGGGCACATATGGCATAAGTGCAGGGTAATAAAGAAATGGCCCATTAAGGAATGAAATGTTTGTTTGGCTCCTACCAAGCCTGCTTTATCTCAGGACTTATCATAATAATTGCTTGGTAACATACTGAAAATATTAGTATGCATTCCACCATAGGACAGGTTTCAATTTTCAACATAACATTGCTCATAGTCAACAGTAGTGGTGAGGCAGCAACAGTTTTAGGCCTTTGAACTTCAAGATTGAAAGGCACAGATCAGAGAGTTAAATATTTTTATTCTAGGGATTCTCATACCCTGACAGAAGTGGTTCGAATGAAAAAAAAATGAATGCAATGTTCAGATAGATTTAAAACCAGTTTCCCACTAATAATCAGCCAAAAATGACTTGTTTTTGACTTAACTTTTGAGATAATCAGCAAATTTCAAAATGTTAGGTGAGATCTGCAAAAGGACTTTTAATAAATCTTATTTTGAATATGGCAAAGTCCAGATAAAGTTGAGAAGAACCTGTGTGTAGGTAGAAGTAACCAGATATAGCTACAGAGAGCAAATTAGCATTTTTTGCATGCCTGGACACACCCACTATAATGTGTATAGATTTTGAAAGCATAAAATATTCTTCCAGCCAGTTCAAAATCCTTTCTCATGCTCTGTGCAAAAGATGAGAAGATCCAACCAGCCATTTCTACCAAACACCACAAAGAAACTGCAGGCATCTCCTCAGACTTTAAAAAACAACAAACAGATAACTTAGTTTTCTCCTTCCTCCCTTATGACAAAAACCCATCCCAATGCACTGCTGCAGTGGGTCACTGCAGAAACATTTTGTTCCCCTGCAGGCCAGCCCATCTGCCTCCAAGAATCTAAACTCAATCACAAATGTATTTTCAATGCACTGGGGAAAGCATTTACTTAAAATTATCTCATTTCCCCTCAGGGAATTTTCAATTAAACAAACACATAATAATTATTTCCTTTAATTACTCATCTCTGCTTACCTGGAGCTAGGGCACCTTTGCCCTGTTATACATCTGAGAGCTGTCAGATTGATTCATTAGTATTTATTTATTTTCAAAACATACCTAGGTACTATGGGCATTTAATGAAATGCTGCTGATGTCAAAGGGATTTTTTTCCCTGGATATTGGCAGCATAGGCTCAGTTCCTATGTGGTGCTTGGGAGCTTTCTCTAACACAGAAAACAAGCCTCTGCAGCAGTTAGGGTGAGTTACCAGGATCTGAAGCTGGTGCTTTGTCTCCAAGGCTTTCCCTCATTGTACAACACTTAGCAAGCATCAGTCCCACCCTTGTACTGTGTGCCAGTGAGACCTGCCCCAGCTGGGGGATATGGAAGTTGGGGCAAGGTGGATTTTTCCAGCTCTACTCTCCAAACCAACCTGCTAGCAATTCCCACTCACATCTATCCTATCATCTGTGTTGATAAGACAAGAGGAAATGGCCTCAAGTTGTGTCAGGGGGAGTTTACATTAGATATAAGGAAACATTTCTTCACAGGAAGGGTTGTCAAGCCCTGGAACATGTTGCCCAGGGAAGTGGTGGAGTTATCATCCCCATAGGTATATGAAAAACATATAGATGTGGTACTCATTGTTTGGTGGTGACCTGGCAGTGCTGGGTTAATGGTTAGACTTGATGTTGAAGGTCTCTTCTAACCAGAATGATTCTATGTTTGCACCCTACTTGATGCCTTTGCTGAGCCCACCTCTAGCAATGGGATGGGAGAACACATTTCTCTCAAACTTCCTACACTAGGGACCTCTAATTCTGTCCTAAACTTTACAGTCAGCTGTCCCCAAGCTTCTGCCAACCCATAAAGTTCTGGATAGTGCAGGAGCTCTTATAAATACCTCCGTGCCTGAACAGTCTAATGGCAGAGCCACTGCATATCCTCACCTCAAAACACCAGAGCCAAGCACAGCCAGGATTACAGGAGAGAGAAAAGGAGTAAGGATGGGGTGTTGAGCCCACTACCTGAAGTATCTGCTAGACAAGAATCTTTCAATCAACTGTCCCCCAGCCTTGCTCAAACACCACTGATTTTCTTGGTGGTTTTATTCTTTTTCATATCCCTCACAGCTTCCCACAGCCCCTGAAACCTGCTAATTTTACCTTAGAGAGCAGCACACAGAGTCAGCTGGGATACAAGCAAGAAAGGGATGGACAATGCCTCCTAAAACAGCATTAAATATGACTGATAAACTAAACTACTTTAATGAAACCATCAATTTCAAATGCAATGTTCCACTACCAGCCCTGCCCACTGTCCCTTCAAGCCTTGCCAGGTCTCCAAGCTTCCAAGCTCTCACCCAGCCCCTGTTATGGTCTTCTTGTAAAATTGCATATTGATGCCCAAAGGAGGAGGGCAAATAAAATCGATCTTTGTCACACTGCTGAGCAGCCTCAGGCACTGGTGAATCAGGGAAAAACTGTGTGACATTTACCTCCCACAGAATCCTGTTGTGCAAGAAGGAGTCCAGGTTGAGTTGCCTGTTTTTTAAATCTCTGTTCCATGTGGTGCAGCCATGTAGAGAGAGCTTTCTGGAACCAAAAGAAACAGAAAATATTTTAAATATCCTAAATATTGCCAGCCTTTCAATCACAAAGTAAAGTACTCTGCATTTGATTCCTGGGAAATGCAGCCTTGAAACAATTCTTCTGAGGTAACAAAGTGATCTGGTGAAGGAACTGTAGTTCCACCATGGGGCTAAAACCACCTTCTTATATCAATACTGTAGCTGAGCATTTTCTAGAGACATCTTGTTAGCATTCAGTCCAAACTTAATGTTTGCAGAAGTGTAAATTCCTTTTACATTAAGCACAAATATCCAACTTTTACAAAGAAACCCCCTCCCTGCCTCCCACCCAAAAGGTGAAAACATCTCTCTGCAGAAAATTTTATGAGGGTTCATTTTTTTTTTGTCCAATTATTTGACTGTCTTCTCTTTGAAACAATAACATCAGCCTTCATTAAAGTAAGGTTCCTAAATGTGCCTTCCAGTGGAAGCCATCACACAAATCTGTGTGAACAGAAGATACTGGCAAAGGACAGAAAAGATCAGCATCATCTGCAACAACCAGCCATTGTGTTACAGATTTTCTTCCTTAAAAAAATATGAAATATGCCATGAACAGAAGATTTTGAAGATGTTAGAAATAAACCTTCAGTAAACATGAGTGAAGGGCTCACGTGTGTGAAGCTGGTCATGTACATATGCACTTGCAGGATCAGGGCTTACAGAACCAGGACACAGGGGGAGTTAGAAGATAATTATCCAAAGAGACCTACAATAAATATCTGTGGGCCAAACAGCACCATATGTACTGTATATTGATTTGGTAGTAAAGGGATTACTTGAGTGATAGTGTCTATCCTGTATATTATTCAAATACAACAGATGGGAAATTGGCATGCCACGTAAAATACAAAATTCAATATTCACCCAAGTGGGCTGATAAATTATCATAAACCATTTATGAATATCCCTCAACCATGAAGCCTAATAATAAAATAAAATTAAAAAATGGAACTCTCAGCCCAGCTCTATCGAATGGCATAGATAGAGGCATGCTCTGAAATAAAGGCTCTGTTTGCTATCCAAATGGATGCTAGGCTGTGTCTTCTTCTGCAGATGGTCCCACCAGACCCAGTAGAAGTTATGATACTGGATGATGATAAAAGGAGGAATCCTTGATCCCATCCTGAAGAGGAATATCAATCATGAGAGAGGTTGGCATGAACTGGGAGATTTAAAAGAAATAAAGCTGAAGATATGTGACATCAGTGCATATTTTATTACAGTTTTTCATGAGCTCTGAGTAAAACAGGAAAACCAGATTGAATGAGAAGATTCAATAGCCTTAGACAAAGACATCAGCATATTGAAAACACCATGACTACAGGATTCATGCAGAATATTTCACCTAAGGCAGCCAATACAACACAGTGCTCTCTGATCACCCCCCCAGTCTGCTGAAAACAGAGATTACTAAACAGAGACTTCAAAAAACAGTCTCTAGCAGGAATAGCATCATCATCAGCCCTCTTTCCAAGCAGACTGCTGTTCTACATTGGCCATGATGTGGACAACAGCAGTCACTGAGGTGTCTGGACATCGGGTGTATTGTGAATATCAAAACCAAAAGCCACATTAGAAACAAGTCTCCAGTCCTCAGTGAGCTACTGGGCTCTTCACATTCCTACAGCCAAGGATGATCCCCATATGCCAACAGAAACTAGCTGTGGCCTACTTTGAGCCCCACAAGCATGTATCATATAAAAAAATGAGAATCTGAAGCAAATAAAATATTTGGAAGCCCAAAGGAAGTTGTTTTCTGATGAAAGACATCTTTTAGCCTGGATGTGTGGGGAGTTCTTTTTTCCTCAATGAGGACAAATTTGGGACAGGGGACACTGACAAGAAAAGAAGGGAGGTTTGTGTGTTGCAGTTTCATTTCTGCAGCAATCAGCCTAGGAATTTGACTGGAAAGTGGGGGGGACAAACAGTCTCTACCCAGAGGGTACTGTTGAGCATAGTCTAGTAATAAGCAATTTCTGTCTTTCAGAGAACAGCTCATACCAGCTCTTAAGTGGGCAGCCAAACTGATATGTGAAAATTAGGACTATCCTCTGTCTTCCTTCTGTTAGTTTAGATGCCTGATAGACTCTTTTGTCTAGACTGAGTTGTTGCACATTCCTGATAAACCTATCAGTAAGCTGTTAAGAGTATTGACAGGAAGTTAGCCAACATGGTACCATCTGGACCAGGTCTAGCCCGTCTCCATCACCATGGCTAGTGGTGACCGTGCCTGTCTTAATAACCAGAAAAGGAAAAATGACCCCTCCAGCCACATAATTATATCAGTGAATCCTTCTAGAAATGTAGAAATGCAGATCTCTGAAGATCTCATCTTCCAGAAGGTAAGTCCTTTGGAAATGCTGCGTATTCTGCAGCATGGATAGTTTTATCCAAAAAAAAAAGGTATCTAAACAAAAAATGCCTTTCTTCATAGCTCTGCTGAGAAAAAATGGAAATAAAATAAAAATTAAAGTCTTGCTTTCACCCATAGACAAGATTTTCAGAATGAAGTGGCAATAATTCAGAAGGAATTTATAGTTCGGGGATTAATCTTTAAACGATGCACAAAAATAAATTATGTGATTTTTAGTATTTCTGAGCATCCATCAGCCTCACTCAGCTTTCTCCTTGAAAGAAAGGCCACCTGTTAGAGCACCACAATAAGGATTTATCTCTTGGTCTTTGTAAAAAAAAGCTCCACTCATTTCTGTTCTTCAGAGATCCATTCAGTGCTGTACGGTTTTGCACTTAACTCTGTAAACTGGCACATCTAGAAAGAGTCCTACTTATGTGAATGTGATTGCCCTGCTAAATTCACTGCATTCTTAAAATATAAACACTTCTGTTATTAAATTCTAATAATTTAGAGGATTACTAGACTAGGAGGCTGCAACTGACTCCCTGGTTTTATCACTGACCTCCTCTGTTAGCCAGGTTATTTCATCTCTCAGGCTTTCTGTTCAATTCCCTATATATTGTTTGTCTTGGCTGTGGATACCACATAGTCCTTGAGGATCTCCAAGCCCCAGGCCCCACTGAGGCCAAAAGTCACTGTTCATAAGATAAAGAGTAACTGCACAGCTCATTACCAGCCTGTGTGTAAGCTCCTCCAGGGGAGAGGCAGAAAGGGAAGGGGTAGGTGCATACCCTTCCATGGCATGAGGAAACAGGTGAAAAGGCATCCAGAGCCACCTCTTGAATCCAGACCTCGTGATAATAGTGCTGGGCAGAGCTGTGATTCAGAGCATTTCATTTCTCTCAAATACTCACAGACATGAACTAGACTTGCTAGCAACTTCTCACACTGGTTAGTCTTGGGGAAGACATCTCAGTCATGTCTACAAAGCATTTTATATAGTAATCACAATTCAAGATGCTTTGGGATTTCAGCCTTTCCAAGCCATTGACATCTCTTTCCTCCTTCTCCTTTTCTTCTTTGCCTAACACATGAGAATCACCAGATTATCAACTCTGAACACCACAAGAGACCCTCTTAAATCCATGGTAAATTAGTGTCCTGACTTAGAAGACCCTGCAGCTGTCCCTGCTGATCCTGATTAGTCTAAGGCAAAGAGTTCCATGAAGCTCCTCTGCTCCCCTTTTTATATACTGACTTGAACTTTTGGCCACAGGCTGAAGGTATGTGTTTGTTCTTGGCAAGGGGAGCACAGCCTGTAGACTGGAGTAGCTGCTGGGACACTGCTGATGGAAGTTTGGCATCCTGTGCCTGTGAGAAAGGGAACGTGACCCATTCTCCATCCTTTCTGAGACAATGCCACCTCAAACCTGTGCTCTGGGCACTGGTTTCCTTGCTGTCTTTCTTTTATAAAGAACATTTTCAGGTTGTGATCTTCCACTATCTTAGTTGCCATGCAAACTGGGTCCTTTTCATCCTCCCAAGAACAGCAGCTACTACCTGTAGCATTCAATTTGCATTCAGACATCTGACCACACGAACACAGGCTTTTCTTACATAGCTGCTACTTTAAATTTGCTTTACAAGTGACAGCAATGCCACTTCTGTAGTTGTGTAGGTTTTTGCACCCCAAAGTAGCACTGCACTAATAGTGCCATTACTATAATTAAGGAACACAGGCTGATTCAGTAGCACAAAGGAAAAAAAAAAAGACAGAAAGAAAGAGAAGCCCCCTGCAACATAATTGGTCACTGCTATGAATCTTTACTCAGGGGACAGATAGCACGACCAGAGGTAATAGCTTACACACGTATTCTTGAGCTGTGCAATAGATGGAAAAGTGTCCCAGATGGATTGGGCAGGGGCTTAGTTCCGGGATTATGATGAGACAGTGGGTAATTATTGAGTGGCATTGCCTCAGCACTGATTATATCTGCAAGCTTGTTCCTTTCCTTCAGAGGAAAGCATTGATAAAGATAAACCATGCTGCTCTATGTCCTTCATGTAGCACAAAACAACACATTTCAATCTAACAGGATCAGGTCTCCACTTTGATCACAATCTGTTACCTAGATGTCTTTGCAAATTAATCAGCCCTGCTTGTTTAGCTCCAGTCAGTTTGTACTGCTAAATTAATAAATGTACTAGGAGCAACAGAATACATAATTAAATTCTACAGTTTAATCTCCACATAATAATTTTGACCCTAGTCTGGGGCCTCTGTTATAGCCAGCAACACATTGAATAGACACAGACCTTGCAATGCAGCTTACACTAACAATCTACCTTGAATGATTACACAGGGGCATCATAATCAAGAGCCACCAAAATCAGAGAAAACAGGATGCACAATTAGGAAAACAAAAGTCTAGCCACAGCTTCTGGATATATAAAATAAAAGGGAGATAATTCAGAATAGGTCTATGTCTACCTCAAAAAAATATAGAGATTGGTTCAGTTAACCAGGAACAGACACTTTGTATTTCCAGTACCTGCATCAAATGCAACCCAGAGGAGCAGAGGACAGCTTATGTTCTTCCCAGGATCACTTGCAAACTTCTGACAAAAGAACATGGAAGGGTTTTCTGTGCTAGCCTTCTTGAAGATGGCCACTGAATTATTATTGCTGTTCAATATACCTTTATATAGTGAATAACTTTCTCCCATATTATTTGTAATTTAGATTGAAATCTGTTTTCTTCCTGCTAGTAGATAAATGCCTTCCCCTGTGGAAATTCAGTGTCTAATTGCAGGAGCTGTTAAGGGCTTTGTTCCATGGATTTACACCTCTGCATCAGCTGCAGACTACCCAAAAAAAGATCAGAGATATTGCAGTAATGGGAAAATAGAGGTAACTGCAGAAAACACTGCTCACAGAACTCAACAAGGTAGGGGTAGAGCGACCACAGCAAACATTTACCTTTAAGCTGCAGTCTGTAGACTCACAGAATAACCCCCAAAAGGGAGAAAGAGGCAGTGTTTAGGGCTCTGCACCTAAACGCTATGACTAACTGAGCAGGTAAGAGGAAAAAAAACGAGGTAGGTTTTTAAGCCTTCTCCAGAGTTTCCATCCACCTCTGTCTCCCCTGTAGACATGGCAGGTCATAGGTACATGTGCATCCTCACTACTGACAACCAGCATCTCTAGACAGACTTGGTTCATCTGTAAACTCAGGAGCTTTCTGTGAGGTGTCTGACCTCCTGAAACATCTCTCTCTCTCATTAATGCACAAGGATGTACAAATTTACAAAGGCAATCTGGATCAGAAGTTGGACAAATGTTGTTTTAGATCTTAGCTTTATATTATCATGCTTTGCTGTAAGTGTTATTTAGTGGTGTTGGTTTAACTCCAGGCTCTTCAGAGCAGGAACAGAATCTTCCTTTACCAAGTGCCTGCTGCATGGCTTCCTGGACTCCAGTTAAGGACTTCCATCACTGTTTTAGTAAAACAACAGCAATATTAAATAAAATATAATATAAATAAAAAAGCAGTGGTGAAGAATCAGAGAATGCTGCAGCTTGGTTCAAAACCAGTCTAACCATTCAGCATACTGGAGGCACCAATGATATCATGCTACTGCAGTGTAGCCAGATCCTCAATCAATATAGAATGGATCATTAGAAGTTCTTTCTGTATTACAGAGCTCTGTTGTAAATAATAAAATAAAATATTTGCTTTAAAAACCAGCACATTTGAAGAAACAGAACCAGAACAATAAAAATATCTGGCAGCATTTGTATTTATGCATTTCCTTTAAAATATTGAGATTAAAAACCAGCTAGCTGCCTTAATGCTTTGTGATTGGAGGTGGTACCAGAAGCTTAAAAACCAGTGAGGCAGCCAACAGTAAGTAGACCACATGAGCAGTAAAACATATCAATGGAGCTTGGACTCTTTTGTGTAAGACCTTGACTGTGGTAGCTGGCTCTAGAACCCTCTAAAGTACTAAAGGTAAATTGTAATATCATTCACATGTCTGTAAACAAATTCAGTGTGATCAGTCCAAGTGTGGGCATCATTCAGAAAATTCAAAATAATTTAACACTGGTGGTCAGACTCTCAAACTATATGCAGTAAAGGCATAGGACAGCATAAAATTACTGCTGGCAGCTTGTGCTCCTCTATGGCTTGTGAGTGTTCTCCTTTCTGCTGACAAGGTGTAAAGTTTGTGTGCTCAGAGCAAAACCCCTGTGGCTAAAGACCATGAGCTACAGGAACAATTCTGAGTCACAATTTATGGTGTAAGCTTTTTTACCATGTACCTCAGCAGTACTTACCAAGGTTCAGGTGTAACTCAGAGCAGAATGAGGTAAATGGGTGAAGTGGAAGCTTGATGAATCAGATGAAGTTCTCTAGAAGTTCCCAGCCCACAGTAATGTCTTGATCTAGCAGGAACAAGGAGAAATGCATTAGCAAGTGCAAGGGGTAGACTCTTAAAGAATAATCTACCAAAGTGAAGGCATCACAATGTGTGAGAGATGGCAGCAGAACCTGCTCAATGATAACTGAAAACCACAGCAAACCTCTATCATCAGCACAGCTTGTGCTGCCTGCTTAGGACAGAGGATGGATGGATGGATGGATGGATGGATGGATGGATGGATGGAGCAAGATAGGTACTTTTAGCATCTCATTCTTCTGATGTCTACCTTGATCACCTAAACTTAAATGATTCTTGTCTCTGGGCAGAGCTGACAAATGTCTCTGTGACTAGATCCTGTTTTGCTTGTCCATCAGCTACACACTCCCCCTGTGTCAGCTCTCACAGACCACTCTTCTCAGGTGCTGCATGCTGGGTGGATAACAGAGAAGGATCCCATGACTGGAGGATCAAATTGACAGAGGGAACTATTCACAGCAAGTTTTTGTGGTGGCTCATGCATTCAGCCTGGTCACACAGAATAACCTGCACATGTCAAAACCTTATTCTCTGCACTCTCTGTTTCTCTTATATCTGTCCAGGCTGAATATTGGTATGATAAATGAAGCATAAAGTAGTATAATAATAAATTCATGAGTCTGACAGCCTTTCATACTGCAGCGAAGTGTAGAGCACCTTACCAAACCCAGGACTCAGGTCTTTTGGAGATGTTTGTATCATAATTAGGTACAGTACTTCACATAATTGTGTTATTTTTCATCTGTGCTCCATGTTAAGTGATACAAAGTACTTTTCCCCTTTACACTGTGCATGTGCAATATTTATTTTCTTTATTAAAACAACATCATGGAAGAGCAACTAGACATGCTTTGTTTTAAACAACTATAAAACCAACATTCTTATCAGCAATTTAGTATAATGTATTAGTGGTTTATAACACCTATTACTGTTACTAATCAGTAACAAGACAATCAATTTACATTTTCACATTTATTAAAAAAGGGAAAAGAAAGGCAAAAAAAGTATTAGGAGGAAACTATACTTTTCTTAAAGAAAAATAAATTGACAGACTTTTTATACTGAAAGGACAATTGAGGCAATCAGCCCTGTTCACCCTTTGTATCAATTATAAATTTAAAGATTGACTGGAATATGGAAATCTCTGAAGTCCAGGGGTATTAAAAATATTATACAGAATTTTCATGCACTGCTCTTAAAAAATAAACTCCAAACCTGTGTGTAATGCTGGAGCAGATAAGCATTTGCAGTCAGGTTGTTGATCCAAAGAGAGTAATTAAAGAAGGTGAGGTCTAAACTTGTCAAAGTCATTTTGCCCTACTTTCCTATTTATAGGTTTCAAAATGGAAAAAGCCTTCAAAAGGATTTGCATCCTGGCTTCCCTCTGTAAGATCCTTCTGCAAGAGATTTGAGAATTAGCTGCTGTGCCTGCAGTATATTAAAATCTTCGACAGCCATCCACTTGGGGAATCCCTGGGAAAAAAAAAAAAGACACAAAAAAAAGAAACAACAATAAAATAACCACATCACTTTGCTTCAAAAAGGTCATAGTATCACTTGAAAGTGGAGAAGGAAATGTCATTCTTCATAAACATCCCCAGGGTTTATTCATTCTGTGGGGTGTGACAGTGGGGAGAGACCTGTGGCCAGGCTGGAGGTGCCTCCTGCACCCAGGCCAACTGCTCCTAAGGTGTTTCCCTGTCCTTGGGCCACAGACCACAGCAGGGAAGAGAAAGAAGGGACGAATCTCTCTGGGTATGGGCTGGCCGAATGAGGAGTTAAATGGTAAGTCGTTTTTTCACCCTCAGCACCTCAGCCAAACAAATCTGAGCTGGCACCAGAGTAGTGCTGTCTGAAAAGTAAAGAGGAGCAGCTCTGAACGTGTCTCACAGAAATGTGCTTGAAAAGGCAAGTCGAGACAGACAGCTGGGTTTTGCTACTGCTAAAGAAGAAAAAAATACATTGTTGGGGTGAAATTTTCGCTACTTTTTCCTGCACTAGTCATTTTAAACCTCCTTTAAACTCGGTAGAAATACATTGATAGAAATATTTTACATGAAAAAGAAACTGGTATTTAACCTTGAAAGCTGAAAAACTACATTTTTGTTATTCAGTATTTTTAATAAAACGCTGAAAAATCCATCTTGAAAAAAACATTTAACACTGCAATCCTGATGGAAAAAAAAAAAGGAAGAATAAAATATGACTTCAGTGCAAATTCAACAGTTCAACTACCATATTCTCAGCTACAAAAAAAAAAAAATCTCCTTTGAATGGGCACTTTAAATGTCAAGTTTCCTACCAAGCAAAAAAAAAAAAAAAAGAAAAAAAAGAAAAAAAAAGAAAAAAAAGAAAAAGCTCTCTGAGAGTTTCTCCTATAGACAGATCTGTGCTTTTTTCCCCCCTTCTTTGCCCTGTGGCAGTGCAGTTAAATGCAACCTCTGGCTCAAAGTATATTCTTATGTTCTATAGGCAAGTGAAGAAGTGAGTAGACAAGTTTGTGCTGTCTGGAGCACTGTGTTACCTGACAATAAAACTTTTTGCTTCCACTTACCTTAGCTGCCTTGAGATAGGCCATGGAAAAGCAATATCATAACTGTGTAAGAAGATAAGATTAAAAAGATAGCTAAAAGTGATGAAAATTAAAATATTTTAGGCAAGCCAAGAGAATTGCTGACTGATTTTGTTAAATCATTGCTATTATTTAGGAAAAATAAGTCAGGAAACATTTCTGTTTCTCTCTTCCTCAAACTTCCAAGCTATCATTAAGAAGTTTAAATGTTTCTCATCACAAGGATTAAAGGTGAGCTGACATGGGCATGTATCATCAAATAAATTGGTTCTTCTACCTTGGCACTTTACAATCCTCGGGGATAAGTAATGCATAAGGAAATGTGGTTTTTATGCCCACAATGATCTTGCTGAAGGAAACAATGTGGAAGGTGTCATTTAGATAATTAAAAATGAGAACTAGCAGAAGCAGTGTCCAGAGACAATCAGAAGTTGCCTAGGGGCAAGCAGATAGGCTGGATGCCTCCTTTCTGTCATGCTGTTTCTGATTTTGTGGACCAGATTTTTCGCTGTGTAACATGATGCAAGTCCACCCACAGCCACAAATAAGCCGGTTTGCAACAGCTGAACACTTAGTCCACCAGCTTTATGGCATTTTAAACTCCTCCTTTGATTTCTCCCATTTTTTCCACTGCTATCACCCTTCCAAGAGAGCATCCATCCCACAACGCCTTATCTACAAAGGGCTCTGCAGAAGATACGACCCTGCAGCTACTTGAATGTCCTGGGAGGGAAGGCTGGTTGGCTTGCTTGCCATTGTCAAACTGGTTTAGTTATTTATTTTTTTTCTGCCTTAAATCATAGCCTAAATTATCTGAGAGTGAAAAAGCCAATGTTTCAGGAAAGGAAAACCCACATTCCAATACATATTGATGTCTCTAATAGGAGATATCCTCAGACTCAGTCTCTCCATGTTAAATTTTAAATGAGTCTCCAAATGACATCCTTATTTGCTGCTTCTGCATTGCTCATACCACCTCCTCCCCTGGTTTGCAGAGGTGCAATCACTGACTTCCCAAGCACGCCACATCCCTGGAACCTGATCATTAAATACTATATATATTTTTTTTTTTTACCCCAAACATCACAGGTATCTCAACACAGAAGGCTCTGCGAGAAGATATAGTGACATACCAGTGGTAATTGTTGTGACAAGGACCCTCTGAGCAGTGTCATTGGAGGTGACAGTCACTGGCAGTCTCCAGCTTAGCAGCAAGGTCACTGGGGAAAGGCAGTTTCCACTAATGCTGTCAGGCAGTGGCCACGCACGGTGCAATTGGCGACAAATCTCTCTGTCCATGAGCAGTTCCTGAGCAACCACCACCCTAAGGGGCAAGAAGTGGCAAGGAAAATGACAGATAAAACAACACTTAAAAATATCTATGATTTTCCTTCTCAAAAAAAAAATAAAATAATAAAAATAGCACAAAGGAAGGAGAAAGGGTTTGTTTCATTTCTGTGAGGTATCTCTGCTAAGAACTGGCAAAACCATGGGCCTGAAGGACCTCTATCAGGGCAAGTAAGACTAGGATGGAGACCTCTCATTTCCATGGCTAACCCTCATCCCTCTGAAGCAACGTTCACCACCCCTGACCCTTTTGTAAGTGAATAGCTGGGGAAAAGAGCCCATTCTTTGCTCAGGTAACCGAGCACAACTCCATGGCACTTGGTTGAGTTTTTTACCTCTCTGCACACCCAGGAACTCGGCATCTTCCTCCTCCTCCTCCAACAGCTGTATGGGTGCCAATGTCAAAGAGACATTCATTTGGAAAGAGGATACTCTGCAGACTGATATGCAAATAAAAGCCATCAGCAAGGAGATGGAGCAGACACACGTGGGGGCTCACACACATTGTGCTCTCAGCAAGTTCAGCTTTTACTGACCCAGCCTTCCCTGGAGGTACCACTCGCCCAACAGGTGACGTTTGACTCAGTGGTCATGAGGTGACAATGTGCTCGAAATAGGAAATTCATATCATTTGTATTCCTTTTCCTCTGCTATTCTAAGGGTTGAAAGGGCCACCATTTTAAATTTAATTTACAGGGTATACCGTCTATCTGTTGGAAACACGAGGAAGCAGACCTTGTCCTAGTATTTATCAGACACATGCCGCCCATCTGCTTGAGCTGGGTCGAGGAGGATTTGCTGTTAATCCTTCAGACCCATCTGCAGGGGGTTCAAAATGCTGACCAGAAAGCTAGACAAGATGAGGTTTATTTAATTAAAAAAACTGCTCCGGAGGTTACTGGAAATCACTCTGAAGAAGAAATAGCTTTTGATCATGTCACTTCTAGGGAAGGCGGGAGGGGAAGGGGGATGGGGGAGGCAGACAGAGTTTTGCATCAAAATAAGTCTGTGACTATCAGCAAATAAATAAAACGATAGCGCTGCACCGAATAAACCTGTTCCCATGGGAGAAAATTTCTATCTACCTGTTACATCAAACAGAGGAAAAAAAAAAACTAAGCCCCCAGTCCAGCTTGGATGTTTCGCCACCACATTGCAGGGCTTGGCCTCTAATCTGGGCCAAGTATGAAAGGCAGAAATTGGGTTACTTGCGCACGCACACACACACACACACACACACACACACACACACACTAATCTGCAGGTTTGTTTATATGGATCTGAAGAGGAGGCAAAAACAAGCTAGAAAACAACTCCAAAACTGCAGTAGGGTAGCACTTAAAGCCTGGCATTTGTGTTTGTTTGCCTGCTCTTTGGAAGGAATTGGTTTCTGGGGAAGATGGCTAACCTGAGCTTTATGACTTTAACATTTAATTGCAGCTTTTCATAATCAGGGCTCTGACCATTCAAGATCCATTTATGTGGAAGTGAGAAACAATAAAATCCCATCTACATTTGCTCTGCTGAAAATGGACATCTGTTAGTAACAATATTATTTCTAATGAAATATTATGCACACAACTGGTTTAATGCAGTGCTGCCGTTTGGGAGAAGTGGCTTTTCGTGGGAATAATCCTTGTTCTTCCAGCTCCTGATTGTTATTTTATGGCAATATAATGCATGACCATTTTCAAAGTAACTCTACAGACAACTTGCCCTTACCTCTCCCAGGGCTCTTTGAAATACAGTGCCTGTTCCTAATCAGATCCCTGTATCGATGGTTACACAATAATTTTCTTTTTCTTTTCTGTTGTGGTTTTTTTTATTTTGTTTTCAAAGCAGAAACATCCTTAGAAAAAGCAAAAGCAGAGGCAGAACTGAGCACCAGGGAGAAAAACAGGCAGAAAATACCAATATTCCTTACAATAAGCTGTGAAACACAGGCTTTGGCATTGCTGGTCCTATACCTGGCATGCCGGTGAAATACAGCCCCATCTAGGGACAAGGCACATCCATCCTGCAGAAAAGATGGATTTTGGAAACCACGACCAGGGACAATGGGAAGGTCTTAGTCTCCTGCAGAGTGGCAAGTAAAGATTCATGCTGTTTGGGATCAGATAGCAAACCTTCTGCTTTGTGGCTGAAGATAACCTTCGGGCAAAGTAACTTTATCTGCAGCAAATTATTCCTTAGCTTCCCATTGCAGGATTTGCTTCACCTTAGTCTGAAGAAAGTGGTGCTGGCCACTATCAGACAGAGGGCTGGAGGGATGTCTGCTTTGATTTCATAGCTGAGTACCCATGGAAGGTGCTTGAGCAACGTGAGAAAATCTCATCCAAAGATTGTTGAGAGAGAAATTCACTGAACTTCTTTTACCACGACCAAGTTAAACAACTATGCAGAGATTTGAACATAAGGTGTCCGATGTTTATCAGGCCACTAAAATAGATGTTCTCTCTTCTGGATGTACAGCTTCAAGTTATCTGTGAGTCTTTTGTTCCCCTGAGTTTCCCAATCCACATCTTTTTACTTTTTACTGAGTAAACTGGGCATTTCCCGTAGTTGTTTCTTCTCAGTCATGTAAATGTAACATTAACCCTTCCTAACTGTCCATCTCACAGCCCAAGGCTGTGTGAGGGATCTGACACCCTGCCCTGCCTGTCCTTGCTGCACAGAGGGAAGACATCACTGCTGCTTTAATTCATCTTAACATTTTTTGCTGGCAATTACTTCATCCATCAAAGCATTGACATAAAGAAATATGCACCCCTAATTGCCAGGGCACAGCCAGATAAACTTTGTATTTAAGGTACTGCTGAATTTGACTTTCAGTCCAACATCTTAGAAATATAAAGCCACTCGGGGTGACAACACATTTTCTTCTGCCATCTCCATCAGAAGAAACATGGGTGCAAGCACCTCAAGCCACAGCAAAACCCACCACATCCCCATTAACATGTTTCAAATCTCCACCAGGCCCGAAAGCCACAAGACAAAACATCTATTTCAGAGCCCTCACAGGACTTGGAGAATTTTTAACAAAAGTATTTAAAAGGTAGCAAAGCCCTATTTCCCAGTACAGATACGAAAACCACACACAGTTCAGTATTTACACATGCAGAGTGGAATTTGCACATGCAATTAAGTTGATTGACATTTTCTCACTGTGTAGATACCTTCATCAGCAAACATTTGTGCAAGCAATCAAGTGAGCTATATTTTTAAATGCCCACCCTGGCATGCAGAAGGAAACGTCCCATCCAGGCAAAGAAATAGCAAGGACACAACTTTCATGTATTCATCTGACCACTTGTCAACAAATGTGATGAACAGGAAACCATAGAAGCAAATGACAAAAGCCATTGCTCCTGGGAAAAGTGCCTAAAAGATGGTGTTAAAAGTGTCTCTGGAACAAGGGAAGATCACCTGGTATGTCATTTTTGTCGTAATTAGTTGGCAAAGAAAACAGCAAAGTCAAAATCACAGTGGTGCACCAGAGCCCCCCTGTTAACAGAGAGAGGCTATCGATCCCATCACTCATTTATTCAGGAGATAGAAATTTAAACAGGAATGAGAACAGAGTTTCCTTCAAATCAGCTGTCAGCTGGATGTCACCCTAGGCAATTAGCATGCTCCTAATGTGCTACAAATTTTAAGCCCAAATTACCTCCTCAGATGCCTGCGTTCAGCTCACACTGCCTCTGCAGAGCACACACAGTGTAGAGCACAGAAACTACAGAAGAGCTGCAGGTTGGTGTTGCCTCTGCAGAGCACACAGAGTAGAGCACAGAAACTACAGAAGAGCTGAAGGTTGGTGTTGCAGGAGTTTTAGACAAAACAGCCTTGGATAGAAGAGGAATGGGAGAGGAGATCTACTATGGATGCTGCTAACAGAGCAGAAAGTGAGAAACTCCCTTCCTGCCAGACTGAGTAAGCAAGCCTGCAAATGTGCTGTCCTCTGCCCAGAGCAGACTGGAAATGGGCTGTAAATACATTTGTAAGCACTACAGGTAGTTAGCTATTCATATTTCTGGGGCTGATCCTTGGCATATATCACTCATCCAAATTCCACCACTTTCCTCGGTTTATACCAGCTGTGGTTCCATTTCTGTGTTATTACTAAAGACAAGAAATCTCTTCTTTGGGCCAAATTTAGTCTAGGGTGACTGAATGTGCCCAGTGAAACTAACAGGGGAATATCCAAGCTCCTGTGTGGGAAATGAGAGCAGAACACGGCTTCAGCATTTGTTGAAGTAGAAATTAAAGCACCTTCACACACAAATCTACTGGGTGAACATATTTGTTGCTTGTTGGATTGATTGAACATTTTTCTCTTAGAAAAAAAAAGGGGAGACAAACTACTTCCCCTTCAGAAAATGAGATTTTATACTAATCAAAGTTCTCCACACAGGGAAAAAAAAAGTTTCCTAAAAATATTCCAGTCAGAAAATGGATGGTACTTGTTTTGTTCTACATCTGTTTCAGCCAGCACATTGCATTGCTGGAAGACTCGTGATTCCCTCAAGTAACCCCAAGAAATAAGGGCACACTGTGGCAGCTACAGCTCAGCCAGTGGTGGGTTTTCCTGGGATCACAGGCAATGTAGAGCTACAGCTCCTGTAAGCAAGAGGCTGTTCAGGAAGAAACAAATGATGACCTGATTCAAGCAAAAACGTTTCATTTTAGCTCAAAATGTCAACACGAAACACTCTGACATTTGCAAATCAATTCTTTTTAGGAACTATGTGTTCCAATTTGAGATGAAAACAAATATGAAAATATCAGAATTTCCCACAGGACTGAAATTCTATTTTTCAATGAACTGCAGGAGTGGCTCTCTATTGAGAGGTCATTTCTCTATCACAAAGCCACTGTTTTCTACACCTATGTCTAAACTTAAATAAAAGGCAGTCAGGGACTAACACTTATCTCAAAGCTAGGTGGTCAACTGGCTTCCACAGTGCACATGGAGATCCCACAACTCTCCGATCCCCTGTTCCAGTGTACCCTCATGTGGATAATTTTGTCTTAATACCTAACTGGAATTTTCCATGATGCAATTTGTGGTTGTTGCCTCTTGTCCTTCTGCAGTGTGTGTCCAAGAATAGTCCGGCTCTGTCTCCTCTACAACCATTAATTCCTTGAAGCCAGCTTGTAGATCCCCTGACAGCTACCCCTCCTCTGGCTGAACAAACCCAGGCCTCTCAGCCTCTCTGTGCACACCCTGATCAACTCTGCTGTTGATCGGTGTCTTGCACCAAGGAGCCCCAAACTGTACACAGCTCTGCATATTTAATCAATGGTCTGGTGCTTGAACTTGCTCCTTGCAATTCCTTTCCTCAGCAGCTCAGTCTGCCTGATGGTTGCAGTGGCATTTTCTAACTCTTAAAACTTCTGGCTACTGTAAACCTGCTCAAACTCTGTGGGCTTCAGAATGGAGCCAGGCTGACTTGATCCTGTGGAGAACAACCCAGTCATGGAATTCATAAAAGGACAATAGCATGTGGAGTTGCAGACCGTGTGTGTGGGGTTGGGGAGGGGGGGAGCAGATCCCAGCATATGAGCAGAGAGGAATGGAAAAGTAAACACTCAAGAAGAGCAATATGTAATTCTTTGCACCAAAGCACACGGCAGTCATGCTACAAAGCTGACTGCAAGGAAAATGCTAAATGTATTTTCAAGCAACTTTTCATCAGCTTTTACTGTGGAGTAAGAGCTGGAAACAAAAGAGGAGAGCCAGCTCGCTGCACACCTCCAGCCAGTGCTCACTGGAGAAACAGTGACATGAGGAAAAACAACCTCAAACCACAAGCCACCAGAAAGTGCCCCACACATCCAATAACCACCACTAACTACATGTGAACACCCTCTCCTGAGACCCTGATCACCAATTTGGGCATTGACTGCTTTTCCCCATCATGCAAAACAACCCTTACAAAACAGATACCCTGCAGAGAGATACCTGCTCTTTTAATTGCCATTAACATTGTGTTTCCATGGAATGCTTGACTGTTCTTGCCAGAGGATGAGCTCCCAAGTATCTTTAGTAATATCTGTTTTCTGTGTCTTGTTACCAGGGGGTTATGTCTGGCCAAGGAAGGGCTTTCCTCCTCAGATACCTGTGGGAAGGTTTTCCCCAGTCTAGCTTTGGAAGAGACCCTAAAATCCCCAGATCATTGAGCTCTTTCCCACTTATTCATCCTATAGTCTCATCCTCTACTACTCTTGTCTGCTCCAAAATATTTAGCCTTTACATTCCAGCCACACAAACTAGACACCATTGACTAAACCCAGGCTTCCACATTATCACACCTATTACACATCTCCTGTCTCCAACATCTTTAAGTAGAGCTGATAAATATTTAGACTTCAATTAAACGAGACACCCTCAAGGAAGATGCTACTAGAGACCACTTTGCCAAACTGGAAGCTCCCTGTCAAAAATTAGAAAAAAAGGGGGAAAAATACCCAAACAACCAACAAAACAACAACCCATCTCTTTCATTTTGCTTCCTGTGAAGTCTCAGCTGTGTCCCTGTCACTGTGCAGAAGGCAATAAGAGACGATGTCGACAGATGGGGAGCTGAGGACACAATTCACCCAGCCTTCAAGAAAGCTTACAGTCCTGTACTATACATTAATCCACAAGGTCAGTAATGGGGGGGGGGGGGGGGGGGGACCCAACCGGGAAGGGAAAAAAAAAATTAAGAGGGGGGGAGCCGCCAAAAAGGACAGGACTGCGGTATTTTGGGGGGGGGGGGGGGGGTGGGGGGAAGGGCAGAGG
>JANHGL010022476.1:53231-111082 GCA_024611195.1 Ceyx melanurus
AGGGCGAGGGAGCGGGGCGGCACGAGACCCAAACCAACAACACACTAAAAGACATTCAAACAAGACTGACCAAAAATACGCGAGGGGGGGGGGTGGGGGGGGGGGGGGGGTGGCCAGAGACCTAACCGTGTAAGCAGATAAAGAATTAAGATGGAGGTAGCAGACAAAGAGGACATGTCTGCAGTATTTAGCGTGGATGGGGGGGATCTGGTGGAATGTCACAGGGGGCATTTCAGCTACAGGGCCTTTTGCCAAAGGCATGGCTGAAGGGGAAGAGAAAAAAAAAAAAAGCAGAAGGAAAGAAAAGGTGCAGGAGACACTTATCTAAGTGACAGTCAGTGCTGAACAGGGAGTAAATTAATCCAGGATGACACTGACAGACTAGGATTAAGTAGCTCACCCATGTCATTAGGTTGCATGCACATATAGATGAGCTAACGAAGACAGGGACAATGCTTACCCCAAATAATTGAGGACACGAGGAAAAAAGGGTCAGGGGAAGGTTATAAAAATAGTAGATTAGGAAGCTTCCAGAGAAGGCTTTCAAGTTGGCCCATTTCTCACTCACTCCCTTGCTAAAATGTCTATTTCTGTTCTGATCACCTCTTCTGACACCTCTCAGACTCCCCTTTCTTTCTAGTTACTCTTTCTCCTCCAGCCTGTCTAAAATGCCAGTTTCTTTCCTTGTTTTAGCACAAGTGTCTTGCTCTCCAACCACTACATTTCCTCTCTGCCCTCCCATCAAGCTCCATTTCTTTCATAAAAGCCACCACTGTGCTTCAGCTGATGAGCTGATGTAATTTAATCACTTGTGGGTCCAGAGCAGATATAACACCACTTTTTAAAATAGTTGGACTTTTAGGATAGTCTAGTTGAGACTGATAAGCTGTGGTCTCCAGTTCTCTCTCTTGCCTCTGGCTTTGTGTGTGACCAGGTGCTTCACCTCAGTTCTGTAGCTTGATTTCTCTGCCCTTTGCCAAACCTCCTACCTCACCTGAAATTCCCCCAGGGAGCTCCTCGTACCTTGGTGTGGAGCACACACAGAACAGCCTCTCAGGTGTGGTTTCAGGCCTGCTTTAAGCCAATCTACCACCACAAAGCTGCCAATAAAGGGCTGCATTTTTCTTCCTCCTTTGCTCACCAAGACCAGCTGTGCTTACCTGCAGTGCCTGCCTGTTCAGGGTCCTTAGTGCTCTCTGCCAGCAAACTTTCACTCTCCCACACTGGAATAATGAAAGCTGAAGAGTGGAAATGTTCACATTGATGTTAAAGTAGCATAAATCACATTTGGCAAATTAAAAAAAAATGATCAATTTCACTCAGAGCAGGCAATGAGATAAGACCTAACCATGTATCACCCAAGTGGGAAAAAGCAAAAAGCTGTTTTCCCTCTAAGTCCTCTGCGAATGACATCTCTGCCCAGAGCAGGGACATTCATCAAAGACGTTTGGCTACCCTTTTGTTTCAGTTTTCCTTCCTCAAGACTGTTGCAATTAGCATTTCTTAATGCAGCTTAGCTGAAACTGCCACTAAGACAACCCCAAGTTGCTAACTACAATGTCATTGTGCACCGTAACTAATGTTTGCTTAAAGATCAATAGGTGAGGCCAGTGTTAATTGTTAAATTAAACATAAACATTGTCAAAACACATCCATCGTTATTATTCCACCTGATGACATGGACCTGGAGATCCCTTGGTGACCTTATATTCAGGCTCTGTGACCTTCAGGTGGTTTGCATCAGATGATCTTTACCTTATGCAAACTTAGTGTTTTAATTGATCATTTCAGGACACAGCAGATTGCAGAACACATGAAGTCTCAGGAGGCTTTTCTTTGAGAAACACTCTCTGAGAGGGTAAAAAACATCTATAGGGTACTTGGAAACATTTGCAGGGTACAGGGAAACTTGGAGTTTAATATGTCAGGGTTTGTCTGTCATGATAACATCCATTTCTAACCTGCCTCAATAACCTGCTGAACTCACCAGAACCAAGATCTTGCAGAACAGAGTATTTCAGGTGACAATTTGCTGGCTGGTGGGATTCAGTTTCTACTTTCTAGTTACAGAAACAGTTGCAGGTCTGAGGATGAGCCCTGTGGATGATGCAGGAAGATTCTGTAGATGAACATATAAAATACTGGGCTCCAGCAGAACACAAGCACCACTGCTCTCAAGGGCTGTGTATATAGTGACATGGTTTGTAGCAGTGTAACCACGGCTTAGTTCCTGCCCTGCTACATCTTCCTACTGTGCTGCCACTGCCAGGTAACTAGAGCTTGCCAGAAGCTATGGAGACCCTAAAAAAATTACTCCAACGTGCATTACCTGTCATATGCATTTTAGGATGTTAGAATTTAAAGGGCTGTTCTAAGTCACTGAGTGAGGGTCTTTACAACATGGGAACACAACTGCATGGGTTCCATTGGTTTATCAAACACCATCTTAAAACTATTGAACTGTTCTGTCCCGCTCATACTGGTGAGGTCTGTTGCAGAGACCCTTTCCTCTGTCAGTTAAAAGCTTCTCTGTAACTTCCAGCCTTGATTTATTCAGAGCCAGTTCCTGCCTATTTGTTCTTGTGCCAGCATTTCAGCTTATATAGCTCTTATCCCTCCCTAGTGTTTACCCCCCCGATGCATTTCTGGAGAGCAGGCCTATCTCTTCCCAGCCTTCATGTTATTAGGCTGAACAAGCCCTGCTCTTTCAGCCTTCTTTCATAAAATATGTTCTCCATTTCCCCAGTCACCCCAGTAACCCTGCCAGTCTGAATCTTAAACACAGGTAACCACAACTGTCCCACTCAGGTTTTCCTTTGTGTCTTCTACGAGGGTATTAACACTACTACAGCTCTGCAATAAAATGGATATATTCTGGGACTGTGGTTGTTCTGTTCACAGCCAGGTTGCAGAGTGGCCCATCTTCATTCCCTAAGTGTTTAACACAGTCTTTCACTACGTCTGTCTTTCAAGCTGAAGAGTCCATGGTTTAAGGCAGCAACTTCTGTTATTGGTCCCATTGAGCATTGACTTTGTACTTCACAATACCCAAATTCTGTAAGTTGATCCAAATCAACAGTGCTCCCAAATTTTCTATCATCAGTGTGTTTCATTAGCTCAAGCAACTCCATAACAACTTCCCAGTTCCTCATTTCTTCTTCCCAAGTCACCCTCCATCCTTGCCCCTTTGACCACTCTTTGCCCCACAACAGAACACTGGTTTTAATCCTCACCTTCTCCACTGTCAGCACAAATTCCCTGCACCACACAATATATTCAGTTCTTCAGAGGAACCCAGCTAGTCTGGGGCATCACACTGTTCTTGACTTCTGCTCAGTGAAAGCTCTCCAAGGAGGCCCACACATTCTCTCTCTCACAAACCCATCTTGAATTTATCCTGTTTTCCATGTGCCTTCATGGGTTGAGTTATTTAAAAAGCTACTCTAAAGCATTGCAGAGTATTGAGGTACAGCCAGGAGTTTCCCTAATCACTTCTCAACAGCTGCTCCATCCTTTATTGCAGGTACCTTGTTTGCTCCTCTCCAGTCAAATGCTCGGGGCAGAGTACTCAGGCTTTGAACAGTTTACTGAGAGTCTTTGCTACGGGGACAATGACTTCATGTGTCAGTTCCTTCTGTCTCCTGGGACTGACCTGATCCTTACATACTTGAACACACAGTTTGGAGTTCTGTGCATTGCACTCGACACTCTCCAGTTCCATTCTCTCATGCCCAGTTAGCCATCTTCATCTCTAGGGAAAGCTGAAGTAGTGTCCCTTCAACATCTGGATGACACATACTAATCCCTAACCCATGCTTATTAAATAGTTTCTTTCTTTTTCTTCTCATGAATATGGCTAGTGAACCTTCTATTGTTTCCTTTCCATACTGCACAAGATCCTCTCCATTTCATACTTTAATTTTCAGTCTTCATCTCCTAATTTTCAAGGCATGGCTTATTTACCTGATCTACCCCTTCTTCCATTGCTAGCACATTCCACTTCACTTCATATGCCTTTTTCAAGGCTATTGTTTATCTGCTCAGCTCTAAATATCTTTCTGACAAGCTTTTCTCAGTGAACAATGCAGATTCCAGATAATTTCTATACCTTGTTTTAAAGAAATCTCGAGAATTTTACACATCCACTTGCATTGCCCTGTCCAGCTAATTTCACCAGCTTTAAACACCAACATGAGTTACTGCTGGGTGTGAAAAGACACAGTTTGGGGACATTCACTTTGTCTCTGAAATAATTAATAGTATTCATATTTATTAACTACTTACTCAGTTAAGGACAAAATCAGTCCTGAATGGTTGCACACACAAGCTCCAGGCAGCTTTGCAGTAACAGGGAACATGTGAAGCTTTTCCTGTCTAGGCCCTGCTGCTTTTTATAGCACCCAGTTGAAGCCCAGACAACAAACCAAGTAACAACCAAAAAGTTGAGATTTTAAACCCAGGCTAACAGATAACAACTCTTCTGCACCTTGATCATCCCATAGATCAAACTGTCTGCCTGTACGATGGAGGCTACACATGTCTCTCTTCAAGTCTGCACTGGCATGGCGGGACTGTTATCGGTGTCGTACAGAAATAAGTTGCCTTCTGATGGGATTCTTGAGTGGAGCACTGCGTAAAGCCTGCAGTTGTAATTTGCTGGAAGGAAGAATATCACTTTGATATTCACCCTCTCTTCTGTCAGACAAGATACGTGCTCTGATCTGCCATGACTGCAATTTTGTAACTTCAGAAATACCCAGCCGCACAGCAGCAAGGACATATTTTTGCTCAACAAACCCAACATGATACTGGTTTAGTCTTCCTGTTATTTTTTTCACTGTGTTGTTTAGGTTGTTTGGTCCTCTCTCATAAACATTTATTCACGTTACACAGATCTGGGATTTGATAATTATGTAAAAGCATGCAAGTCTCAAGCGTGGCAGGTTCCACAATAAAACAGTAATGACAAAGACTGACATTTCATCAAGATAAGAAGGACATGCAGAGCTAGAATTAGGAGGACTGCTTAAAAAATTAAAGCAGTCTCCTTACCTCTTCTGTCTGAAAAACCTGGGGAAATAACAACAAAGCAAGAGATGGAAAGAGATAGAAATCTCCAAAATGCAACTTCTCCACACCATTAATTATGGCAGTTAGAAGAATCAAGAGCTTTGGACAGATTTTGCCTGGATTCAGGAAAGCGCTTTAACATGGTTTTAAGTTTACCCTCTGTTTGGAAAGTACTTAAGCATAGGCTTAACTTCGAGCAGACGTTTTAAGTCCCCTTGACTTCAACATGTGCTCAAGTGCTACCTACAAAGGAAGCATTTTCCTGAAGCAGGAGACCATCTTGGCTTAGGCACTGGATTAGCTGTCAAGAGACAGGGATTTGTTCCTGGCTCTACCCCGGCCATTGACAGGGTGAGCCCAGGCAAATAACATCCCTATTCCATGCTTCAGTTTCACCTTGTAAAACGGAGTTAACTGAACTGCCCTTTGCAAAAGACTCCAATGCATAAGAAACATTGTGTTTAATAAATACACAGTCATATTATTCTACTTGGAGCTTTCTTCCACTGTCATTTCAAACAAGTGGTGCTGGCAACTGCTGGACAATGAAGGATCTTGGCTGCACCTCTTCCTTACCCTTCCCTCTTAATTCAGAATTCAGGCTGGCTGTCTTGGCTGATTTCCACTTTTTATACATCTCTTAGAAACAGCTTTTAAAAATCATTTTAGCATAAAAAAAAATCGATTGAAGTTAATGGGTTATTAAGTTGTTGGATGCATTTTACACCTTCATATGTGAAGTCAGTTTGGATTTTCATTAGTTAGAGCTAACAGCAATTTTCAATAAAATATTAACCAAACACACAGAGAAATAGTTCATGTGGATCTATCCACTACTTCAATAAAATTAATAGACTTAGATATTTACTCTTGCCCCAGCTGTAATATTTTCCAACATTACATTTCAAACAATGAAATGACACTAAATTCATTTAAAACAAATTTATATTATTGTTATTTTAAACAATACTTAATTCAATTTCAGTGTTTGGCATGCAAAGTTTGAAAATATCAATATTATTGTTTAATGTAAAAAAATAATAATAATTCAGCTACAAATTATTAGCATATGCAAGCTTCCCAAATGACTGCCAGGGCTGGTATTTACATTAAACTGAAAATGAGCGAAACCAGCCAGATGTAACTGTGCTGTTCAGAGAGTGGGGTTGCTAAGATTTTAAAATAAAACCAACAGAAAAGGGTATTGAAGCCCCAGTTTCAATCTTCTCACCACACTTGGTGGTACTTCGCCTAGGGGAATGCAGCTGAGCTGAAAACAGAGGGATGCAGAGATGAAGAGAGAACCCATAAGTTGCTCACCATGGAGCTTTTGGGGCTATATTTGTCACCATCAAACCTCTATGTGGCAAATAGCACAATCTGCCTCACAGATGGGGAAACTGAGGCATGGTGGCTCTTCTTACCATGGAAAGCACTGGTGATACAGCCATGGGGACACACACACACACAGGCAGCCACCATTTTACTCCATCTTCCCATGCACAGCCCAGTCCTCTTCTCCCTGTCTCCCCCACGGTCAGCATGGCTTCTTGCATGACAAGCTCTGTCCCCAGCAACTAAAGGACACAGATGACTGCTCGTTCTCCGCCATACATGAGGCGAGGCCTCCTCTCAGGGCCAGGGGGCGGAAGCAGCCATTTTGTGTGTACTCCTCCCGTCTTCAGCTTCCTGCCATGGCGGGCCCTGAGGGGACAACACCTGGAGGGCTGCAGTATTATTATTTAGTATATACAGTATGATAGCCTACAGGTTTATTCTTGTAATATATTATTCTACCATTTAGATTAGCACATGCATCACAGAGACGTTCTATGTCAGCTTCCAGTTCAGCATGGAGTATTCCTGGCAGAGCACCGGCCAGGGTGGGCGAGCACTTCAGAGGAATGGTCCTGCACAGTTATTTCTTTCAAGGAAATAAGTGTCTTGTGCTGATTAAAAATATCCTTAACATTGGAGTCACACACTGGTTGTCCCACAGCCGGAGCAATCTGTGGGATCAAACCCTTCCACACATGGCATTTATCATGGGGAAGCAGTTTCAGCACGGAGCAGGTAAATACCACTTTGAGCAAATAGTATTTGAATCATAGAATCCTAGAATTAAAGAATGTTAGGGATTGGAAGGGACCTCTGGAGTTCATTGAGTCCAACCCCCCTGTCAGAGCAGGTCACACAGGGACAGATCCAGGCAGGTTTTGAAAATCTCCAGAGAAGGAGACTCCACAAACTCTCTGGGCAGCCTGGGCCAGGCTCTGTCACTCTCACAGTAAAGATGTTTCTCCTCATGCTGAGGTGGAACTTTTTATGATCAAGTTTATACCCCTTATTCCTTGTCCTATTACTGGGCACTACAGAAAAGAGAATGGCTCCTTCCATTTGTCACCCACCCCTCACATATTTATTAGTAAGATTTATTAGTAAGATTCCCAAAAACAAATGTTTCAAAGCTTGCAAACCATGTGGAGAGTCAAGATAAATAACAAGCTCACGTGTCCCTGGATGCTCTACCAACATATAGGAGATGCTCCATCACTTGGAGCTGCTCCCTGAAAACTTCCAGGACAAGTCTAGCAGCTCTTTCCTGCTAATGACAACACATCAATGGAGCCTAGGAAAGCCTACAACAAACCAGTGACTTGAAGCAACCTTTGAGGAAATCACAAAGTATATTTAGATTTGGTCTTTGCCTGCTAAACTGGTCCTTTAAAACCCTTTTCACAAAGAAGCAGTTGCCCTTTGAGGATGCCTTCCCTAAGCTCAACACTCAGAGGAGCTCTGATTCAGAATAAAACAAGTGGCTAGAAGAGTGTGTGGTTATTTAGCTAATTATATGTTTGGTAAATTTGTGTTTTAAAACAATGCTGCTTGTCTCCCCCCTTTATAGAGTGCCAGTTCACTGGAGTGTTTCCCATGGATTGGCAATTAGATGTAATTAGGTCTTGTGGTTTCCATGTTTGTCTTCATGTCACAAAGTTTACTACTAAAAATGCTCATTTTGATGGTAGGCGTTTTCTAATTGCTTACAGCCTGCAGCAGTAATAGAAACCATTGGCAGCCACAGCACCTGAGGTTACTGTTGGATCAAGGCAGTAGTTCCTGATCAACTTTTTAGGAGGATTTTGCAGCTCCAGAAATCTCAGCCAGCACTTTGTCTGGGTCAGCTGCACTGAAGTCAAGAACAGGAGACTTACACCTACCTGCTGGCTGATATACCAATTCAACCAGAAATTTGGGACACAGGTAGGAAGAGATGAAAGTCAATAGCTGCTAAAATATAAAGAGCAGGAATTGAGCTTTTTATCTTTTTGTTTGTTTAGTTGTTTGCTTGCTTGATTGTTGTTGGGTTTTTTTTCCAGAGAAGTATGTCAGTGTGAAAGTGATAATTTAAAAACCTTTTGGAATATGGGTCTGTGACTGACATTACCAAGTCCTGTGCAAGGCATTTTTGTGCAGTTTCTAGAAGGGACCGGTCTGTCTTGTATTTCCAAGAAGCAACAGGATTAAGATGCAAAGGAAAATATGAATTAGGCTGTAGGAAAATCCCTGCAGAGTGAGAATTGTGAAGTGGTGAACAAGGCTGGTGGTGGTACAGTTTCTTCTAAACTGGAGATCTTTAACAGGTTAGGGAAATAGCTAGCAGGAATCATTTTGGTTTTGTTGGGTACTGGGAGATGGACTAAATAGCTTCCTGAAAGGCTTTTGAGTGTTATTCTTTGGTTTTATGAGTAGCACGGGTCTTTCTCAGCCCACCATTGTAGGTTTTGTCTCACTGTGCGTACATTTGTCATGTAAGTCGTATGGGCTCTCTCCTGGCTGGATCTTCTAAGCTCTTAAATGCATTCCCCTGAAGAGCACATAGCAGAAGGGCGTATTTGACAAGCACAATTGGAGATAAGCAGCCCTGAGGAGTTTTAGGACATTGAAGAAAGAAAATAATCTTTTGGTTTCTTCTTTGCACAAAAAAAAAATAAAAAAGATTTAAAATAACTCCATCCCCTCTGGACTGGAGAAAGAGACACTCTAAACCAGATAATCTCCAGCTCTTAGACAGAACATTTTCTGTGTTGATCTTGAAGATCTTTGCTAAGGAGGTCAGCAGTGTGATCCTCTTTTGCTGATGCCCACAGGTGTGCAGATCTGAGCTGTGGCCACACCACCAGGTAAGCAGAGGTGGGAGCTGCTTTTTCTGCTCGGAGGCAAATCCAGGCTGTGCTTACCCCTTCTTGCAGATGGAGAGCACAGCACCTCCAGCCTGTGCATCTGTGCGGGCAGACCAGCTGGGCCCCAGCAGAGCTAAGCTTGCCATGTCTAAGTCCATCAGCAGACACCATAAGACCAGCTCTTTCTTAGCACGGTGCAGATGCTTTGAGCCTCACCGACTGCTTGGCAACGCGGATGAGAGGCGTGCGTGGGTCACAAAATGTAGTGATTACTCTCATTCCTCTTCCTCACCGTGCTGTGTAGACAGATCACTAACAACTGGCTTATGTTCACCCTGCGGGTCACAGGGTGGAGCAGGAGCAGAGCTAAAGGCACCATCCGGTTGTCCTGATGCTTTTCAGGCTTTGCCTGGAGCAAACCCATTTAGGGATGATGCCTGTGGTTGTGCACATCACACCTGCAGAGACTGCAGCTCTTTGTCTAGTAAATGCTGCTGTGACAAAGCTGTTCCCTATCACTCCCTTTTATTAAATATTTGCTATAACGCTGGCTCAGTGCTTTTTCTCAAACTCCTCAGTCTTGGATTTAAGACTGACAATAGAGAAGAAGCACAGAAACAGTGTATGGAGGGATAACACCTCAAAATTCAAAGCCTGGTAGTCCTGACATCACATGAGACTTTATCTGTTTCTTCAGTCAAGCTTTTGGGAAAAAAAAAAAAATAAAATCAAACCACAAAACAAACCCAACAAACCCAAACCAAACCTAAAAACTGTCTAGTTTATTTTTGTCTGGAACTGCAGGGCAGATGAGGTTTCCAGAAGGGATAGAAGGCTGCCATCGATTTTATTATTGAGTCAGTTTTAATGAGTCACAGTATTTTTGGAAGGCTTTTAAGATTACTGTAAAGTGCTTAGTTACAGTGGCTACAGGTGCCAAGGCAGGAAAGGAAATAACAAAGAAATGCACAGCAGCTGTATTGCTACGTTTCCCCTCAGAACTGGGATCAGCAGAACAACACACATGGAAAATGCAAAAGAAAATAGGAGAAGATGTAAGAGAAGACAGAAGTCAGCATGGTCAGCTGCTCCACTAAAGCTAAATGCATTTTATTTAAGGGACTTTCCAGCTCTCCTTAGCTGGAAGTTGGAAAGAGCCTCTGACTGACTCTGCATTACCAGGCGTTCAGTGAATCTCACGTTTGCCTTTGAAGCTGTCCTTTGATTGGAAGTCATTTGCTCCCATAGCTGCCAAGCTCTGCCACTGCCATCCCATGTTGAATGAAACTGTGGAAGCATCTCACTTAGCAAATGAGAGACGGGAAGGCAGAGAAGGGGGAAAAGAGGTGTTGTGAAAAGAAAAAAAAACCCACTTTTTTTTTTTCATTGTGACTTGAACAGACTTGCCTCAGAAATACAGGGCTAGAGAAAAAGCTTCCAGTTATGTGGTGTGCCAGCTTGATTTTCAGGTGCTTCCCATGAAGATGAGTTGGGTAGAAGCAGTCACCATGATTTCAGCGAGCGGGCTCGGAGCAGGATCCACGAGGCGCGGGCACACCAGCCTTTGCTTCGGCATCGCAAGCGTCTGAAGGCACAGCTGGACACTTGCATATGCAAATACGGGTTCGTACGTGCAGATAGAGGCACGCAGCCCAGAAACCAGCTCTGGCTTTGGAGGCCCATTTTCACTGTCCTCCTGCCACCCCCTCCCAACCCCCTTCGCCAGACGGGGACGTGCGGAACGGTCTCCAGGCGGCAGCAGCATCGCGAAGGGTCACCGCCAACCTCACCAGCATCCTCACCGCCGGCATTGCTGGCCCTGGAGATGCCACATAGCAACCTGGGCACCAGCCACCCCGCTCTTGCACACAAACGCGCCCGCGCCAGAGGCAGGGAGAGAGAAGGAAACTACTCATTGTCTGTGGTGGAGCAGAGTGGCAGCAGATCCAGTCTTGTGTCTGCTCTTCATGCGTGACTGGCATGAGTCCCACCGCTAAGTCCTTGGCCGGCGGCCAAGCGCAGAGTGGCAGGCACCTGTCCCTGCTGGGAGACCTGGTGACCCTGACTTGCCCTAACGGTTAGTTCTTTTCTAACATCACGTCTACTCGAATTTACCTCAGGATTTCCCCCCTCTGGGTGCCAGGGAGCTAGGCTGATGCCAACTGCTTCACCATGGATAAAGCAAGGAGCGTTCCCAAGCTGCACCCGGGCACCCTTGAAGCATTCAGCTGTACTCTCCTCTCTGGAACAGATGGGGCCCATCAAGGTGTTAGCGTCCTCCACCACATCAGCAAAATACCCCAGCACTGGGACAAAGTCAGGAGACAAAAACAAACCCCAGTGGGGCTCCCTCCTGACTGTCCTTAAAACGCAGTTTGAGACACGTGCCGAGGAGCAGGCCTGGCTCTGTGCTCCCATCTTGGGCGTAGCAATGGGCAGAAGATGCCTCCCCATGAGTCCTTCACGCAAGGACATTGTTTCTGTATCCAGGGGATCACAGTTCCCAGAGCTCTGGGCTACATTTTGGTTTGATTTCTTGGGAAGCCTTTCCCAGCATTTCCCTGCCTGCTCTCCTATGCTTGCAGCAGCACCTTGCAAAACCTTTCACAAATGGCTCTTCTGGAAAAGACAACAAGGAATTTCATTTCACAGGAGAGGAAATAGAGACCAGCCGGGAAGCTGGGGTGTTTTTATGCAGGAAGTTTAGGGCAGAGATAGGACTAGGATATAAATGTCCTTATTTTGCAGACTGTTTCTTACATAAAACTCCGCTTTCTTCAGCGTTACAAATGCAAGTGGAAATATTTCCAAAGTGTGGAGAATTGTTGAGTGATCTTCCATTATTTCAGCTTCATTTATAGTCTCTTGTCCCAATATAGGCACATTTCACTTGTCCTTTTGAAGAAAAAGAACAGAAGCTTTTTCTTTCTGACAAATGATCTGCATTGAAAATTGGCGAGTTCTGTGCACCTCATCCTCAATTTTAGTGGCATGAAGTTTGTCAGATAGAAAGAATGACAAATGGGGTTGAAGAGACCTTCTTTGGCATGGTTGGCACTCATGTCAATAAAAATAGAGCTATATTGTGTGCGACATCAGCTGCCTGCTCTGTAATGAGGAAGAGAGGGTAGCTGAGGGCAGAGCATTCTTGCTTTCCTGCCTCATGCCAGACACTCTGTGGCTCTGCAGTCACCTTTCTCCTCAAGCAACCATGACCCACAGGTTTTTTTTTCTGTCTGTCCTCTCCTCTGACCATCTTCATGGCCCAAGTGCTCACCTGCAAGGGGAATACAGTTCCTACAGGCTGGAAGCTTTATCTCAGCAGGCTCCACTGCTAAAGAAATAACGTGAGGAAATCTAAAGCTCCAAATCCTCTCTTTTAGAAATCAGTGCTGGTTTTGTGTTTAGGTTCAAAGAGGTGCAGAAGCAGCATAACTAAGGTTGCAAAATAGAAAAGACTGAGCAGAAAGGGCTCTGTGCTAGAGCACACCTCAGACCAAGACTGAAGTCAGTAATATTCTCAGTCCAGCTCATCTGTAAATAAGCAACAACAACAAAAAAACACAAACAAAAACCAGTCTAAAAACAGCCTAACAGCAGTGAGATGAAAGAAAAGACATAATTTAGGGCAGTGGCAACTCGTTAACCCAAATGACCTGCATCTCTGGCAAGCACTGACCCAAGGACTTGCGAATTTACCTCCACTGCCCAATAAACTGTCACTGCCCAGCTTCTCTAATTAAAATAGTCCTGGATTTGCAGGACCTACCCAGAGAATAAACTGGAATTTATCAGATTAGCTAAGCCAGATCATACGTAGAGCATACAGGCTGGCCAACAGCCTACTTTGGACCAGATTAACCAGCTAAAATAATTGGGGATTTTTGCAAAGTCTGCCCCTAAAGACTGGCATTAAAGAAATGCACCAAAGGCTGAGCATATATTGCAGCCCATTTCTTTTTACCTTATTTAGTTCTTAGCTTGATGTTCTTTGGCAATTGCTGGGAATCAGCTTTTTATTTTTCACTAACCAGTGAAAAAAAATTCCTCTCTCTGCAGCTCCTTCAGGTGAGCTGTGTCAGTGGGAACTGGAGGATCTCTGAAAGGGCAGCAAGGCTCTATTTAATATATTCCTACTTCAAAACTCTATTCTTATTCCTACACTCTGGTTCCTGCATTGTCACTCTTGTGTAATGAGGAATGATGAGTGGGGAGTTTGTGGACTGATGTTTGAGCCAGAGCAGAGCTGCATCTTGTCCTGATCAAGTCAGCTCTCCTTGCTGGAAAAGGATGAGAAAGGCAGAAAGTCTTGCAGCCTGAAAATGATGGAACCCAGGTGGCTGCAGAATGCCCTGGAGGCTAAAACAGGGACCTTTCTCCTGGTGTTCTCAAGGGAAATGTGGTACAGTTGTGCATCCCTCCACCTGCTCTCACCAAGATTTGTGCACAGGAGCTAGCAGCCACGTTCTGACAGATGTTTCTTTTGAGCTATATGGGCTTCACTGAGCTCAGGCAAAACAGGTTTTGCTACCAGAGCCAAAGGACTACAGCCATGGGGAGGAGCAGGAGGAGGAGCAGGGCCAGTAGACACCTGAGAGCTGGATTTCCTGGTCCTGTTCTCTGTTCTCACCCTCCTGCAGCAGCTCCTGCCCAAGCCAGACAAACAGCAGAGCCATGGACATCTTGTTTCCCTCTGTGGGTGCCAACCACCCACTTGGCTTGTGCCTGGACCAGGCCTTGGACATTCTTAGCACTGCTTTGAATCTATATACAGCTGCTACAGAGGGGAATCAAGGCCAATGTCTTTAGGAATATTTCTGTGAGGCTCTGCTTTTTACTGTCACTGGTTTCAGCTTTCCCTTTTCCTTCAACATTTATTGGGGTTTTTTTTGTGTGTGTTTTGTTTGTTTTTGTTTGGTTGGGGTTTTTTTAACTGCACAGAAACCATATTTTTTTAAATGTAAAACATCCTAAAACCAGGAACATTGTATTCCACTGACTTCAGCTATGAGATGTATCAGCATTCAGTCACCTCCATTCTCCATATCAAGGATCTGTCTGAACAGAGCCAACAGCAGAACAGAAAACAGCAGGTGACAAGTGGGGAAATTGATGCTGCTGTCCTGAGCCAGTGCTGGTCTGAAGTCCATGTCCTGAACAGTGAAGCAATGAAAAGAAGAATAAGTCATCAAAGTATAGAAAAAGACCTTTTGCCCCTGGTTTTGACTTTGTCAAGGACACCAGGAGACTTTTGAACAGAAAAGAGGAAAAAAACCTGTCAGTCTTTTCATACAAGAGAACCACAGCTTCATCAGAGCTGTGACTGGTTCATTCAGTGGCTCATATCATCATGTTTCTTCCTCTCCCACAACTCACTCCTTCTTCACTTGGCACTCCAGGCTGAACTGGTTTGAGCTCCACAGAAAAACATGAAAACCCCCACACCTCTCATGAGCTGGAAGTAAATTTCCTTCCTCACGAGAACACACCCATCTGAGCTCAAAGCAGCAGGCTTTGCAAACCCCAGCCCTGCGGGCAGAAACTAACTCCCCTCCCGCACCCCTAACAGCCACCCACAACAATGCTGCTCTTCCAGCCTAAACTAAGGGAATCTGCTGCTTGCTGCTGGTTAGAGGATATGACCCCGGGATTACCACTAGGCAAGCAAAACAAATGCTAACTGGCCTGCAAATGAATCTTTACATACCCCAGACCAGGGCGTGCATCTGCTTTTTGGGCAGAGGGACAGCTGCCATAGCGGGAGAGAGCGGCTCCCACCCAGCGTTCAGCCTTGGCTGCAACGACCCCGCTGCTGAATTTCCACAGCTGAAATTTCTACTGATGTCAAGGAGGGAGTTCCATATACCAAACAACTGCAAAGCACAGCACAAATCCCAGCAGGAAAAGGGTGTCTCCCAGGTGGTCAGAGAGCCCACGCAGCTTTAGCCGTGCTCGAACCAAGCTGGCCTGCTGGATCCAGGGCCGGACCCCCAATTTTTCACTGAAGTTAGCACCCTCTTTTCTAGAAGCACGTCCAGAAGCTGACCTAAGACACCCGCATGAGGGATATTATATAACAATGGAGATTGTGTGTGTAGTTTATGTAAAAACACTTAATCTCACAGCTGCTTCCCTCCCCTACACCCTTGGCAAAATATTCCTTCCATCTCCCATTTAAATACCTGGCATTTGATCATTTCACAGGGTTGGCAAAACAAGCACAATGGAGGCAATGTTTGCTCAGATCTATTTTTGTGTGTATGTGCGCGTGTGAATTTTTGGCAGAATCAGTGTTTGCAAGAAGCAGATAAAACTTTTCTGTTCAAGAACTACTGACAGCCAGGAATTGCTGCCTGCCAGCAAATCTCTACTTACCGAGGGAGATCATGTCATTGTTATCCAGGTAGAGGGGCTGGAGACAGGAATCTAGAGAGCTTCCTTGTTAGGCTATAAATGAAATAGCTGTTTAACAATTACTCTAAGACAGTAAATGTCTGTGTGTGAACCCACTTCAAGATAAAATCCAAACTTGGTTTACCCTGCTTATACAGCACAGATGCATATGCATCCTGGAAGCTACATAACCCAGTAATATTTTATTCACATCACACTCCAAGGAGCTCACTGACTGGAATTCAATAGAAACTGTTCTCTGTGTGAAAGTAATTTCAGAAAGTAATCTAGTTTATGGAAATGAAAGGCATCAAAACACAAAAAACACTGTTTCTGTACAAGTGCTTTGCTTCAAATATTTGACATGGAAATTTATATAATCCCTCTGGGGCACATGGGTTTCACGAGTGTTAACATCTTTTGAAATGAATTTCACAAATGTTTATTTGGAATACCAGGCATACAAATAATTTAGAATATCAAGGCATCTTGTTGAATCAGTCTTAATGATACGGATCTCAGATGGCTGCGAAGGTTAAAAGGTATGAATTTTAATTGGGTGTATGGAAGATGTCATTTTCAATCATTGCACTGCCTTGCCAAAGCTATCACTTTCCAATTCTAAGCTTCCTGCTACCTCCTCCTCGACTCCCTCTGTTACTTAAAGACCAAAAATGAAACATTTTTCACATTTTATTTGTGTGCTGGGCATGTATTAAATGCAGAATTTTGCTGCCTACTATCTTGGTTTATACAGGACCCCATCACCACTGTACTGCAACACTTCTCAAGCAATAAAGAGGTTGACTTTTTCCAGACAGATAGTGGTATATTGTCATTCCAGTTTTATAAAAAGTTAAATGATTAAAGGCAAACAGTGTGGAGGCCACCTAAAGCACAAATGGTTGCTAAGGCTCTGGTCAAAGTCAGACTTTACTGCTGCTTTCTCTCTACCCTGCTCCTGTGGTGGCCCCTCCTTACAAGACGCTATAAATCAGAACTGAAATTGTTTTGCTGTTTAATATCTGGCTTTTAATTAGTAGATCCATATTTACGTCTTGCTTTGGATAATGTGATGGATCAGCATGAGGCAAAAAACTAGCTGGGTACCTGTTAAAGAGATCTTTGTCCATCCTGTGTGGCAAAGGAGCAAGGATCCTGTGGGAAAAGATATCATGTGATTGGGTAATTAAAAATTATCATAAGCCATAGGCAGTAGGAAAGCAAATTAAGCCTGCAAAGGCAGCATGAGTTCTGAGAGCTCCTCAGCTACTGAGTGCTCAATATTGCAACTTTAACACTCATTTTAAGTTCCTTTGTAAGCTAGATGTGTAATTGGCCAGATTTTATCCAAGATACTGTTTGGTTGGGTTAATTTTTTTTCTGTAGATGACAAAAAAAAAAAAAAAAAGAAACTTGGGAGGGAAAAGTAAAGAGCAGTTTGTTCATATGGAACAAAGTGGTTGGGTCCTTTGGTGCCTCGCTCACTGGCTAACCTTAGATGTGCTCAGTGGATGCAAAGGAATTAATTAAGTAGGGCATGTTTTGGGGGGGAAAAAAAGTGCCTCTCCCATTTTACAGCCTTGGGCCAGAGCAGGCTCTGTGCAGACCGTGCCTTCAGGGAAACGAAGCAGCCAGATTTCAGCAAACCTCTAAAGAACATGCACACTACAGATAACTTGGCCAAACATGGGTGGATTTCAAGAAGGGGGTGAAAAGCTCTTTGTTCACAGGCAGCATACGGCCAAGTTCCTTTCTACTCCCAAGTGTGATGATAAAAGCTCAGCAAATGGCTCTGAGATTTTTTTCTTTTTACAAGCAAATTTTATTCCAAGAAATAGTCATTGTTTCCTTTGAAACATCCGATGTCAGCAGCAGGAACAAAATGAGTGTGAGGCAACCAGCCAACCCACACAAGTTTGAACCACTGGCAGAAAAAAAACCATGAGTCTTCTGGCAGGACACATGAAAGATGCCCTGTTATAGACTGAACTGTCAGGTCTACCTACACCTAGAGTGATTCTGATTTCAAACATATCTTCATTCGCTAGAATTGATGGATTTAACTATTTAATAGCAATAGTCCTGGATCAGACAACTAACAGACCAACAACTTTGGCCACCATTTAGGACAAGAAGATGATAATATGTGCTTACTGAGAATATGGGAAATGTACTTCCTGAGAATAACCCTTCAGTCTCCAATTCAGGTGCATATTTGCCATGAACAAGTAGGATTGAAACAGGCTGAATCCCCTCGTGAGACACAAGTATGCCTAGAGCATCCCTGGGAGTTGCTGCACAGAACCTCAGATGAAAGGGGAATCCAGGAGCTTTTGGATCTGGCTCAGGGTTTAGACACCTTCACAAGCAGAAAGCCTTTCCTAATGTGATTAAGAAACTCCCATTTTAGAGGACACAGGTTGGCCACAAAATACATTTTTCATTTTTACCCTCAGTTTCCCAGCTGTCTCTCTGCTGGGTAGCTGGGCCCTGATGCAGCAGCCTGGTGGGGCACGTCTCCTTTCCATGGTGTGTGAGCACCTGAAACTCCCCCCTCATTAAGGCAGGCAGGAGGAACACAAAGCCCTCTGTTGTGCTTGAGTCTCTCCCGTGAATAGGCGGAACAAATGATAAGCACAGAAAGCAAGAAGAAAAGTTGTCCAAACGGGGCATCAGTTTCACTCAGGGAAAGGATTTCCAAGTCCTCCCCTCCCCTCTACTCTGCTCAGATGGGAGTGAGCCTTCTACTGAGCAACCTGGGCATCAGGTCCCTCCATCTCTCCACTCGTGCCAACTTTCTTACCCCCTTCCATTACACATATGTCCTCCCCTGCAGCCCTGGAGCACACACAGGCTTTGTGAGGCTATGAGCAATGACAAGGTAGTCGGGCTGGCTTCCAAAAGACGAGCAGTGCCACAAGAACCTCTTGGAAGAAAAGCACCAGCAGGAGATCCTCAGATTCTTTTCTGAGAAATGCTTGTGAATTGTGCCGTCTTTTCTTTGCCACAGATCACCCTTTCCAAACAGCAGAGTGGGGAATAAAAGGAGGGTTTGGGCAGTATCTTCCACAAAGCTGCTGGCTGTGCCTGAGAACAAGCTCCTGTTGCAGGTTGGAGGAAATAAAAGACTTCCTTTGCTGGAAATGAGGTGGCAAAATGGATCCCCTGCAATTAAATGACTTTTCTCTCCTCTCTTAGGGAATTATCTGGTGCTGCTGCTTTCAGTGATGGTTGGCTGCATTTGCCATCAGTAACACCTGGAAGATTGCTCCTAAGGACACTCAAAGCTTTGGGGTGCAAAGGGGTCAGAGGCTGGCTGATCCTACATGGCTGATCTGACAGTGGCTGCCAACAACATGTCCCTTGGCTGACCTGTGTGCTTGGGGTGGCCTTTTCATTCCCAAGAGCATATTTATTTGTTACTACACAGGAGAAAAATACCTTTGTGGAGGTTCTTGGAGAGGATTTAACCACTTCAGAGATGCATTCAACCCTGAGTTTTCATGGTGCAAATGGTACATTTCAAAGGTCAGTTCTACTTTGTTCAAGTCTTCAGTGTGAACTGAAGAAAGAAATCTTCCAGGCTCAGGATATATATGTGTTGGTATGTAGAATGCTGTAGGATACATGCCTCTGGAAAACAAAACAAAACAGTCTTTAGGAAGCAAAAGGTCTTCAAGATCCCACAGGTGACTTAGGAGGAGCTGAGAAGCTGTCAGGCATAGGAAAAAGGAACAACTATCTTCCTAGAAGTCTTCCTAATATCTTCCTGCAACAGAGAATGAGAATCAGAATCAGGCAAGGGGGGAACTTCTGAGTTATCAAAAATCAACTCCTGTTTGCAGTCATTTCATATGGTCCCGTCCTCAAACCAAGAGCCAAGAGGCCAGTTTGTATGACAACAAGTCAAATAGGCAGCCATTGCACTGTCTGCTTCAAATACATAACTCAAAATGCTGGAAGTGTTAAAAACAGTCTTTTGCAATGTGTGTGATGTTACCTTAGAGGCCACAGTTCAAAGACACGGCTCAAATGAGTGGTTGCCTGTTTCGTGTCTGTCTGTCAAGGACAGAAAAAGAGTGCAGAGTATTGAGAGGTTAAGTCAGAACATTTGGTTATACCAAAACCACAGCCCTTCAGCAGAGTAAGTCAACATTTCCAAGGCAAGCACTTCAACAAGGGCACACACACTTCATCAGTGTTTGCCAGAATATGCCAAGAGCCTGAAAAGCAGTGTAAATTACCATGGCCATCAAGACATGACAGCAGCTCCAGGACTTTCTGAGAAGCACCTCAAGTACCAAACAGGAAATAAAACATCCTAAAACCCCTTTGAGGACAAGAAGGGACCCCTTTAATCACCAAGTCCTTCCTGTCACATTCTGCGGCAACCAAGTCCTACAATCCCATTTCACAGCCTGAACAAGCATCAGCTTCAAATGAGCTGGAGCATTTGCCCAAAGGCCATTCCCAAATCTCTGTTGTCTGAGAGTCTCAAACTCTCTTCTGATATCCAGCTTGAATGTATTCTTCATCAGTTCATGTCTCTCTGTATTTGCAGCAGCACGGTCCATTAAAGCTGGGCAGCCTCACCCCTCTGACTATCAGTCTACACACAACCAGCAGCCACATCCCCTTCAGCACGCATCAAACCAGGATAAATCATCCTCGGCTGTGCCCTTCTCCTCTCTTCATCCCTGCCCTAAGTTCAAAACAGTCCCATGTTTCTGTCCCCAGACTCAAACCCAGACAGTGCATCAAAGCAGTTCATGCAAAGATCTATCTCAAAAAGCAGAGAGCTGCAAAAATGTTTTTTCACTGCAGAGATGAAGTTGGGGTGGACAGATGTCCGCAAAGCCTCCAGATGTTGAGATGGTTATACCAGCCTAATGAAACCTCGAAGATGTTCATCATTTGCAGAATGTTTCTGTTTCACACAGGGCTGGTAATTTGGGGAAGCTTTCTTAAGCTGGGCCAGGTGATTGATGCTCTGATTGAAAATGTTTTGGAAATGAGTTTCACAAGCAGCCTGGGTCTGGGTTGCTCACCTGGCAATCAGGACACATTTTTTTTACCACTTAGTACAAAACCCCAGATAACCCAGCTGTGCAGGTCAGCAGGAATTCATGTTCCTTCTTTCCTTTTTATCTCCTCTTTTATTGTGATGTTGGAGGTGCTGGTTAAAAATAACTATGTAAACCCGCTGTGGGAAGTGAATGTCCCTCACTCAGCACTTCCAGGCAAGCCTCCAGCAGGCTCTATCCAAAAGCCTTCTCCACAGCTGCAGGCACTTTGGGGACAGATCACTGGCCTGAGCCACCCCATGGCACCATTCAGCACTGGGTGTATCTAGAGCTGTGCACAGATAGGCAGAGAAGGGCTCTCCACCCCTCAGTGGTTTAGGTTCCCCTTGGACAGTGGCAACCTACCATCAGGACCTATATCTAGTCCATCCAACAATCCTGTTCCTCACTGTCCTTTGCCTATCAGCAGTCACAGGATAGTTGGTCTCCTTAGGAAGATGCTAATCCTAGGACCCCTAGAAATCATAGAATCATAGCATCATTAAGGTTGGAAATTACCCTCAAGGTCATTGAGTCCAACTGTAAGCTTAACACTGCCAAGTCCACCACTAAACCATGTCCTTAAGTGCCTCATCTACATGTCTTTTAAATATCTCCAGGGATTCAGGGCTTCAAATTAAGAAGATGACAAAGAATTACCAAATTCCTTCATGACCACTGGCTTTATTTCGTTGCTGATTGAAATCCCTTTTGGTGGAATTACAAACCCATTTCAGTATTCGTGTCGGTTTAATCAGTATTAATCAGTATTTATTTGAATTTGAACAAGCATTGTTGTGAATGGTGGTAAGGAAAGATCACATCTTGTTGTTGTCATCTTGTTCACAGGAAAACAAGTTTAAAACAACTACAATCTGCATCAAGTGGATTGCTTGGGAAATAGTTTTTGTTCCAAAATGTAATCATCTATATTGGATATGATGTTTATTTCTTAAAAAAGAAAATAAAAATGGAGTTTGGGAGCTCTGATGTCTATAAAAAGACTACTTTTCCTGGCATTTATAAATATTAATATGGAACGCTAGTGAAGAACAATACATAACAATAATGAGAATCACCAAATCCCATCATTTTTGACATTGTCATATCAACAGCTTAAGGATTAGCAGGTGAACTTTAAACATATTGCTTCCAAACAATAATAATAACAGTAATGATAATAACATCAGAATGAAAAAAAAAATCAAAACCCTTTACTGCATAGTATATTCTTGATGGCTTTCTTCTAATAACATTTAGAGGATCATTGCTTTGAACATTTGGATGACATGCTTAAAAAATTAACCTGAAGAAGGGGGAGGTCTTCTTATCTCTTTCCATTCTTGCAAAGCTTTGCTCAGCTTCATCTTTGTTTCCCACTAACCCCTGACATTGACAGTCAAAGGCCTATCAACTAATACCCTAATTTCAGGAGGATTTCATATATATACGTATATCTATGCACGCCTGCAAATGTTTTGTGTGTGTTTGTATGTAGATGCATAAAATGAAGCAGTGTTTGGAAAGATAAAGTTGCACCAGGTGTCACTTTTCACACCTCGCACTAAATACACCCAGGAAGAAACGATGCCACAATTTCATTGAAAATCCAAGCTATTGAGATCTAATCACTGCTTAAGCTGTGGCTTTATTCAAATCTGGATCACCAATAGGGCTCGGGATGTAAATGAAGTGCAAAGAAAAATAAAGCGAAGGGGGGGAAAAAAAATAAAATCTATGAAAACCCTTTCCTTCAACCATTTGATTCCCAAGTCCTTATCAGTCAATTAATGCACACTAAAACTTTAGTGGCAGCCTCAGTTTAACAGACCTAATAGCTACAGCGAGTCCCAAGCATTAGCCAAACAAAACACACTTTCAGCAGCCTTAATATGAGACTGAAAAAAGGTCAAAATAGACAGGCTTTACAGAATAAATCCTGAAGATCCATTCTAATTTCCACTCAAGGATCTTTTAAGCAGTTCTTGGATGCTCTTTATGGTACTTTGATCCAAGCATAGTTTCATTAAAACTTTGTGGCTCGATATTTTTAAACCTGATAGCTTCACTAAACTAGTTCTCAAAATGTTAGCTAAGCCGCTATGCATAAAACTACTTTACTGTCATGGTGTCTTCTAATATCACCTAAGTACAGGCTGTTGCAATTTTGAAAATGAACCTTTTCTACATTCACTAGATCTCAGCTTGGGAATTTTTGCTTTTTCACTTGAAGGCTGTCTCGCAGCATAAAGGGAAGGTGATGCTTTACCCCCTTCCTCTCCCCCTCCTTGAAACCTAAAACTAAAATTAGCTGCTGTACCTTATTTGTTCTGGAAGCAAGTTACACAGTACTTTTATCCACCATGGTTTCCAATTGCAGGATTAACACTGGATGCTAAAAAAAACACACCCCAGAAAAAAAAACAAACAAAAAACCAAAACATTAAATGGTGGTTTAAAATCCAGTTTAATGATGGCAGGATAAATTCCCTAAAGACCCTGGAAAACAAATGTTACTTCCCGCCTTCATAACATGGCATGTTAATAAATCTGATTTAACTGCCACAGATAAAAAAAAAAATACTCTGTGTCTCCAGAGATTGTCCTTTGCTCCCCTGAAAATGAGGATGGCTGAAAGGTTAGGCGACAATTTTCTTTCTTTCTCCTGGTGCTCACAAAAGCCTTGATTTCTCAAGGAGCTTTTGTGGTGAGTTTGCACTACAGTAGTTAAGAGAATGACAGAAAGATGGCTTCAGAAGAGGCTGGGCTGGGTTTAAAATGAAAATATAATAAAGAAAATATAAGCAAAGGATTATTAAAAAAAAAATAACAAATCCAAGGTGCTGGGATTCACACAGGGACACAATCCAGTCCTGCTTCAATCTGAGCCAAGGGTCAAAATCCCACTAACTTTCACAGGAGTAATTTGGCTGGTGCTGGGAAAAGACCAGCAAAACTTTAAAGGGAGCACAAAAAAATACTCTGGGATCTCATGTGCGACAGTGTCTATGCATGGTGCACCTTTAAAGCCAACGTGGGAATTTAAGGGCAAAAGAGGATTTATTTGTATTATCATACATGGAAGTGCAACTTCTGTTACCTGCAGTCGCTCCCTGTCCCGCATGGATACAAAACATCTCACTGAAATGGGCCTGATTCTGGTTCTAACCATAACCCAGGGGCTTTCTAAGGGTTGTCCCATCTAGGATCCCATCCTGATGTCACCTCTGGACCCAGCAAAGGAGGCAGAAATGAGCATGAAACCATTAATGAGATATTCATGGGCTTGGGAAAAAAAAACTGTCCCATCAACCACTTCTCAGGCAATGGTTTGACTCTGTTATGTGAAAGGCCAACACATCTTTGCTCTTTAATTCCCTCACATGCTCTTTCAAAAGGGGGTTGGACTAGATGACCTTTAAAGGTCCCTTCCAACCCAAAGCTTTCAATGTTTCATAACCACCTGTGAATTACCAGTTTTTGTGAGCAGTCACTGTCCAGTGGGTTGGGATGAGACTGTCCCACTTTTCCCTGGCTCCCCATCACCCAGGTTTGGTTGTTTTTACTGCTTCACACACCTCCGACAGGTCAGCAGAAAATCCTGTCAAGAGAATGCCTGACAAAAGCATCCTGATGTCAGGTATAAAGAATGCCACCTACAGCTTAATGTCTGCAAAAAAACTCTCCGACTTTGGGCAAACAATGAACGTTTTTGTCTTCTTAATGCCCAGTATGCAATCGAGTGGAAATGCTACTTCCATCCTTAATCTACAAATGAAATTAAAGTTGTTGAAAGACACATGATAAACCGGGATCTTTTGTTTCTTACAGAAGAGGGGGGAAAAATCGAAACCACTAAATATTTTAGCAGATTTACTAAATTTCCAATTAAATCTGGAATTACGGCAGAGCCTGTATCTCCCTCTCACTCCACCACACACATTTTCTATTTGAATAAAGTAGGTTAGACGCGGCTCTCCCTTCCACCCACCCACCCGAGCAGGAATATTAATGAAGCAGATCCTTCGCTGGCTGGCTGGGCCAGCAGAGATGCTCCTGCATCCCTGGGATGGTTTGGGAAGGGCTGGTTTATAGGGGAACAGCCTCGGCTATCCGGAGGGAGCAGGATATGCTAGGCAAGAGCACCCTCTGCCCGCTGGCAGGAGGGTCTGGCTCTATTAACATGCCCCCATCCCTCCCCCTCCTTCCCTTTGCCGAGGAAAGGTCACGGGAAGCAGCTTACACAAGCCAGATGAGGTGGAGACCAAATCAGGACCAAGATTATATGTCAGGGACTTAAAGGCAGGAGCGGAAGAGCAGCATGTGGTGCTGGTACACGTTTTCTGCCCATTTCCAGCCCTTCCTCTCAGCCCACAGAGTGCCAGTCATATCAAACACGCCAATGGTTCCAGTGCATGTGGCCAAGTTGTCTTGGACTTGGCCAAAAAGATTCAAGAGGCATGGATGTGCTTATGGTTCTTCCAGTCTGGTCCAGTCCCATTTGAAATTGAAGGGAAAAGGAATGCAGTGGTTGGCCCTTGTGGGAGACACAGCCTCACTGCCCCCTTGTCTACTTGGGGGAAAGGTGGAGATTTCTCTCCTGCCACAGGTCAAACAACAGGGGACAGGCAGACACTCAGGGAATCCTTGATCCTGAAACCTAGACCAAAAAAAAAGTAACGACAGCTGTAAGAATAGAGTCAGGGCTGTTCTGGGTCAGGTGTTGTGTCCAGCTAGTGTGTTGTCCCTTCTCAACACCAGCCACACTTTGGAAATGAGGAGAGAGAGGAAGCACAGAGAAATATGCCTCAGCCACATCCCTCAGCTTCCAGCAGTTAGTGCTTTAGTGATGCCTTGAGCTGGGTTTTAAGACCTTCCCCTGTATGATTTGGCTCATTTCTGCCATCTGTGGGGACATCAGCTCGGAGACTATAAACACTGAAGAGGCCAAGGAGACTCTCACCATGATCACCACCTGCAGCAAGTGAGGCCAGCCACAGGAGTGTGCTCTATGGGATGCCTACCTGCACGAAGGCAAAGGCAGACTCTCCCAGAGTGGCTCTTGGTGTAGCTTAGCCTTGCACACCATGGGTGTGTCACCCATAGGTGACACTCACTACATGGGCACCACTCACAGGCACAAAACTCTGCTCCACCCCAGCATCCTTGGACATCTCATCTGCAGGGGTAGCTGATGAAATACCCTCAGGCTAATGCTACAGCAACTACACCTTGATGGAAAGGAGCATTCAGTTTTGGAAAATGATTCATCATCTGGTGAAACCTGAACTCCACAGGAGACCAGAGGAGCATTTATGCACCTACTCCTGAGTTTGTCCTCTGTTTCTTGGCCACCAGGACAAATCAGGACACACCATTCACTTCTCCCAGGTATTCTGAAGGGTGTTTTGCATACATTCACCATAAGCCTGGGCAGCTCAGCACACCAAGCCTTCCTCAGAGGGAAGGGGGGCAGTGGTGTGGGATAGAAGGGACTCAGAAAATTGCCTTTGCCTCATCACTAACCACAGATCACTTACTTTTTTTATGCATTAGTTAAGACTTTCCCTCCCTGGACTCTCTGGACATCACTCCCTCCCACTCAGTCTCTGCTTTGGCCACTTGTTGCAGAGCTCAAGCAGGCACCCTTCTCTTTCTTCTACTCTTGAGCACCACCTTGCACAGGAGAAGGGATTTTGTTGGTGCCACTAAAACAGAATAGCAGAGAGGAAGATTATTTTTTAGTCTTTCATAGCAGCTAAGCCCATGCAAAGTTAGTACAAGTCTTTAACACAGCCCGGAGCACTTGAGAATAAGGCTAAAAAAAAATCAGCAACGACACTTATTTTTGCTTCTTAAAAACAGCTCTGGTGGTCAATTTCAACTTATTCCTGCTGTCCCTATTAATATCTTCTGGGCAGCTGCCAACTGATGCTGCACATTTGCTTTGAGTGGAATATAACAGCAGCCCTGAGCTCTGAAAGGTTGTTTCAGTTGTATTTTGATACTTGGCTTATACACACGTCTGTACAAGGTCTGGTTTTTCACACCCTTGTACACCCAGAGAGCTGAACGGTGCTGTTTGCTTGTGGTCAGAAAATGCAAGCTGCAGCTGCAGAAGGGTTTGCCACCTTGTGTGGGATTTCCTACACTGCAGATGCCCGTGCCTGAGCTGGCAAGCTGGGTTCCCTCCAGCTCTGACTGAGAGAAGGGGACCCCCAGACCATACGATACCCCCAGTCTCCCGGGGGTCACTGCTGGGAAATAGCTCTACCTGCCCCTACAAGGACCTCAGATCTTGTTTGCAGTGACAGGTAAAGGTACATAAGACATTTTGAACAGCACTAGCCATACCAAAAGTAGTCCTGAGACATCAAAACTGTTCCAGAACATTTGAGCCACAAGCAATGCATTAGAAAAGTACAAAAAGATTTTAAAAATAAAAAGACAAGCAAATGTAATTATGATGATTTTCTATTTTCAGAGTTTAGGTCTGAAAATTCAGGGGTGGTGTTTTTTAAACAAAATGTATCATTGCTCATTTTGAACATGGACAATTTCCATTTTCAAATGGACCTATAAGGAAGAAGGTTGTAAAACCAAAAGGCTCAAAGAAAAACCTCCAAATGAGGCAAACCATTTCACTGCTGGCTGTGATGAAACATCAAAAGGAAATATTTCAGCAACAGCAAAAATGACCTAGTGTAATCTAAACTGACTTCTCTTCAAAACAAATAATTTCTAGAATTCCCAGCAGAAATTCCTCCTTGCCATTGCCACATGAGTGATAGAACTACCCTCTGCCATCATCCTGACCTGGACACCTCAGTGGGAGATGGAGAGCCCCAGACACTCAGACACCTTGGGGGATCCAGGACAAATTGCTGCAGAGGGAAGGTCTCTGCTGAACAATATGGGCAGGCTAATGAAAGCACTTTGCCACAGCAAAGGCCCCAGTGTCATGAGCTTGTGGAGGTCAAACAGCCTCTTCTTACCATGGGAAGTGGACACAACATCTCCTTGTAATGGGCTCAGTCAAACTCCATGGTTTTTATTACTTCTAAAAGGAACTACCTGCCAGCAGGCTCGCAAGGAAGGCACTGCTGCAAATTCCCAACATACTGCATGAAACTCCATCAGTTTCCTCCTCAGACCTTGCACCATCTGGAGGTCTTGGGTTGGTCAACAAAATAGCAGCCCCCATTGCTTCCCTGCCTCATTAAAGCTGTGGATTTCCACTTCTTGCCAGTCTGTCTTGTTAGGAGGTGTGGGAGGCATTTGAGGTCTGAGGGACAGAGTTGTCAGCCCAGCAACGACTGCACAGTGTCTTGGGATCTCTTCTTGGCTGTTTTCTCCTTCTCTACAGAGAGAATCTCAGGCTCTACCCAACTGGACTGGAGGACTCAGGGATTTCTGTTCCTAAAAACAGAATCAAAAGAGATCAGGACAACTTGCTCTTGCAGATCTTGCAGATGTTACCATGGGTTATGTGATTAAACAAGCAGCACTGAGTTTGCAAAGCTGTCAATCCCATACCTTTCATCAGCACTTAATTCATAAAAAAAAAGGGAAAAAAAAGTTTAAAAAAAAGTGCCATACCAGCCCTTAAAAGCTTTGGAGCTGCACTTCTCATGGTTCAATAATACTTACTTACAATATGGACTCTAGCTGCTTTTTATGTAACTGCTGCTCTTAATCAGCTCAGTATTAGAAGCTCTAACCTGCTCTTGCTTGATTTATTTTATTTTATTTCTAAAACAAACATAGATTTACAATCACTCTGATTTCCCAGCTTTTATGCCACTCCACTGAGGCGCTTTAAACATCTCATTTATCTCCCATACGTTGGGAAATTACAACCCCCCTCCTCTCCAAAACAAACAAGCAAGCAAAAAAACCTCCAGCTAAAATCTACACAGTCGGAAAGTGTTGATTTAAACAATAACCCTGAAACAAGATAGGGAGAGACTAGAACATGAAAACAGACTTCTATTTTTTTATTATTTTTCTTGCACAGATTCAGCTCAGAGCTTGTTTGCATCAAATGTTGACTTGTTCCAAGGCAGCATCTATTTATGTGTTGTGAAGCTGGAAGGAAGCAGCGTGAAATATTTTTTTTCAGTCGTTTGAGAAAGACTGAGCTGTTGTATTTTTCCCTCTCCTTCCCCTCCTGCCCACTTCAGCTTTCCTTGTGTGAAGGGGAATGGAAGCAGTGGGAATGATTTGAAGTATTGGGTTTTCTGGATGAGGTTTGGGTGGGAAACCCGTGTTAACATTTTTTTTCTGACCTGTATCATTTATGAAAATGATTCTTCCCAGACAGATTATTTATGTGTTGTGCTTGTTCCTGGTTGATGTGGTTGCTGAATACAAAGGGCAGTACTTGAGATGAATATCTACCCATTTTGGACCAGCAAAAGCAAGGCTCTGCTCTGCCCCAACATCCCAGTCAGTTTTGTTAATGGCATCATTCACTGAATGCAAATAGTAGCTGTTGGTTTACACCTCTCTTTAAATCTTTTCCCCACCTAATGCAATCATTGATTCTATATGCTACAATACACAAAACTAACCTGAAACTTTCTTTTTCCAGTTACTTTTGTTATATACAAACAAGCAACTCACATTTTTTTCCATAAATAAAAGGGACAATATTCCCTTCATCGTAGTTATCTTCAACCTTATTTTGTTTTAGGCTCTAACGACGTTTTTATTTACCCACAAGAACCCATGTAAAAATACCCCTGGAAGAACACGACACCACAAGAGGCATCACCACCCTATTAACAGCCAAGCTTTGAATTTTTAATTCAAGATATCATCCCCACACTGAAGCAGTTGACTGTACTTTTAACGAGCAAACCCAGCGAAACCGTAAAGCGGCCACAACACGCAAGTCTCCTATGTATTGGTGGGGAGGGAGGAATCGTCCTAAATCTAAACCCTCCATTCCAGACCACATCCCCAAATGTAAATAAGCACGCAAGCATGTGGCTACATATTTTTACAGAAATAATTACAAACAGCCTTATCAGCGGCAGCGAGTTCGGCACCGGGCGCATCATTTACCCGTTGTGCCCTCTGCTGGATAGAGCACACAAGGCAAGCGATTGGATTTCCAATTAATTTTTGGCATCATCACTTGGCATCTGCTTTAGGAATGCAAAGCGTGAAATTTGTAGTAGCAGGTTTAATATTTGATCCAGCCAAAAAAATATTTTTGCTACAAGGACTTACCTTTGGTAGTGTTTTCCTCCCCACCCCCCTTTCCACCTCCTCCGCTCCGCGTTGTTTCGTTGCCACCGAGCCTTGTTTACGGTCCAAACGGAAAAAAATCTGCCACCGAACGCCATACGTGGCAGGAATAATTTCATGCTGTGCAAAATTTGTTTCATTTCACATCCTGTAAGAATAATTACTTAGCATAATGCCACTTAAGCTGTATTTCTAGCTGCAAACATTAAGGAAAATGGTGAAAAGCTAGATCCTGGTTGGGAGGAAAAAAAAAAAAGAGGGGTATTTAGGGGTCCCCAGGGTTTCTTAAAACTAGTGACTTCTAAGACCAGGGATAATAAGAAGGAAAATGTAATAAATTATGACACAGATTTTAAAATCACAATAAACCCCAATGTTTTCAATGATATCTGAGGTCACCCATGTGCTGGGGCCCTTGGTAGGACACTGCCTTCAGAAACAGAGGACAAAACACCTGGCCTATGTTGTCCACATCTCCCAGGTTTTCTGGAATTCAGTTTATTTGAACGTGGTTGTTACCCAAACATCCCTAAATAAAAACAGCAAGTAAAGAAGCTGGATCCTCCTCATTCATGTCATCAACTCTAATTTTCACGAGGTGGAAAATAAGACTAGTAGGTTTGGAGGAGAGTTAATGTGGTGGATGAGCTGGGTGTTATCAACCAAATACCAGCATAAGTTGTGCAAAGAATTCCTTAGCACTTCGAGGCAGCGTGAGACACCTGCCAAAGGAGGCTCTGACCTCTCTCCTGGACCCCCACAAAAGAGAAAAATCCTCTTTCACATCTAGTCAGAATTATTTGTGGTTCACTCAACCTTCTAGCAAAACCAAACCATAGTCTTCAATCAAATGCAAAACTGGCATGGTCTAATTGAATTAGTTCAATTAAGTTGAAGGATCAAAATTGTGACTGTGGATTTTTTGAAATACCCATTTTTCTCGATGCCAAACCACAGCTTGCATTAAGTAGCAAATTCTTACTTTTGGGGGTTTTTTTTCTCCCAAATGCTGGCAGGAAATAATCACCTACAGAGAACTTCTATCCCCCTTGGTTTTTAACCAACAATGACACCACTTGTGTACACCAAGTATCCAGGCTGAGCTTCCCCATCCTGGAGTCACTTGTGCCTCTTCCTCACTCACCAGCAAACCCTGCTTTTGCTGGAGTTTGACCAACAAGGATTTACTGATAAAATTCACTGATAACCAGTGTGTTTGCTTTGGGTTCGTTCAACCTGACAAAAGGCAAAAGCTCAGAGTTGTTAGAAGCAGGCTGTGAAGGATTGTTGGATGGCTGGAGGCTGTCAATCACAGCACACCATCTCCAACCAGCCCTCCGCCAGCACAAATTCCCCCAGCTCCCCCTCATCTCAATTACAATTTATACCCATTCCTTGTTTTCACTCTGTTTCAAAAAAGCCTTTATTGAAATGTCAAGTTTGAATATAACAAGAGTGTCAAGAGGTAGCAAGGGACAAATAATAAATTTTAGGGGAAAAATGGCAGCTATTTAGGCACGCTAGTCCTTTTTCTGGCCTGAAACAGACAGCAGCTCCTCCCTGGGGAGGCTTCACGAGCAGCAGAGTTCTTCAGATGGATTTTTTTAAGGACTTTGATGCTAAATCAAAGGATATGACCAAAAAAAACCCAGAAACAACCAACCCAAATCATTCAGAACTGTGCTCCTCTTACATGCTTTTTCCCCAAAGTTCAGCAAGCTGCTGCTGTGACCAGCACCCATGTGTCATAACTCCAAAATACTCAAGAGCACCTGTAGAAGCAACAACATGTAGATGACACAGCACCACCAGCATCCTCCATCCTCACTGCATGGCCCTTCTTGGCCATGGAGCTGGGCAGCATCTCACTGTTACCTGGCAGGGGCAATGCCATGAGCATTGCTAGGTAGATCCAAACCAAACTATGGTGTCTCCATTGCCTACTGCAAGCACTGCAGGAGTTTTAGTCTGCTGTTTGCTCACATAGCGCTGTGCCAAGCTTCCAGCCCTGGAAGCTCCTGGAAAGATGGTGAGGGCTCCATCATGGGTGGGCTTTGCTGGTGCACACACACTGGCATCCCAGTGGGAGATGCCAACCTTAACGTGGGCACCTTGTTTCAGGAGTTCCCCAAATGCAGATGCTGGGGAGCACATCAATAGGATTTTGTGCTCAAAAAATCCCCAACTTGAGGTCTTCCAGGCTGAGGTGGCTCATGACACTGTCACCATGTCCAAGATGCTTTCATGACCTGGCATAAGTTTTATTTTTTATTTACAATATGCAATGGGGCACGTGGGGAGAGAGGGCAATAATTACATCCAAACTAACATAGCATTTACCAAAATCAACATTAAAAAGCTATTCACATGAGAACATCCAAGCACCTCCACACTGAAATAATTCCCTTCTAGAAATCCCACCTCCACCCCAGGGATGACTCGAGGGCTGGCAGAATTGATCCCTGTCATACAGAGCTGTTGCAAACTGTGAAGAGTGATGGTGCCACCTTACAGATCATCTCCCAGGCTGCTTTTGGAAGCCTGTTCCACGACCAGATTTGGGTGACACATAGATACCAACTGCATTTCAGGATGGATCACCTTGTGCTGCATCTGCCTCTGTGACTCTCTTTTAAAGAACAAATATAAGTTGCCAACATCTCATGAAGGACGAGCTCAGCAATTTAGCAGTTGTCTCTTTTTTTTCTTCTTTTTTTTTCTAATTTTTTTTTAACCACCACATTGAATCCCAACAGGATTTGGGGGTTTTGTTTTAATGGCGAGGCAAGAATTTGCTGATCCTCCCCGTGGCGAAGTTACTTTCAAGTCAGTGAAAGTTCTTGGCCCGCGATGAAAAGTCTTTGCCAATTAGCGCTCAACAACTTCAATTCATCCCTCCTGGTTCAAGATGAGTAGGAACCTAATAAGGCTGCGATAAAAGGGCAAAAGGCACCGAGTACCCAAAGGGGATTAATGGGCTCTTCCATTTATTTGTCTTCCTAACAGCTGAACTGTTACAAGTATTGACGGTCTTCAAACAGCCCGGGCGCAGGGGTCTCCAATGGCCATCTCCAGCTCCCCCGGCCCCAGGGGCAAGGGCTTCCCCCTGGGCGAGTCCAAAACCAACAAAGCCCCGGGGATCAGGTAATGAAACTTCGGCTTCCCCCCCTCCTGCTCCTGCCCCGCTCCTACCCCCACCTCTTCTTTGAGCTTTATTTACTGGCAGCTGACAAGGGGCAAATTCAGCTGGAATTGTGTAGTCAAGACCCTGTCAAGCCTTCAGAGGCACCCTTATGTCGAATCACCTTCCTGACTGGCATGTCGCTGAAAAGCCCTCGGCGCTGGTCCTTAACAGCTCCCGACAGCACAAAGGACACTCCAGACAGATGCCTACATGGCATCCTGCAGCATTTTAAAAGAGAATTAGTGGTTTTAATTATGGTCGTCGTATGAAAGGAAACCATGCAAGCTCGGCAGGAGACCTTTGATCAAACCCTTTTGCTAGCACAATGCCGCGGAACTGTGACTATTCCTAGCAAGGGGCCTTTTCTCGCTGAATGACTCACCAGTGATCTTTGAATGCAGACAAGTTCCTCGCCCTCCCTCTTCATTAGCGGAGCATTTCTATACAGGCCCTATATAGTGCACGGAGTCTCGGAGCTATACAATGGGGGGGGAAAAAAGAATCCCTACAGATTCTGGCCTCTACTTAGGAAGTGCTGAAGGACTCTGAGTGACTTTATTCATTAAAACAGGTTGCTATTAATTAACTGTCATAATAAAATAAAGAACTATTATTTGCATTTCTTAGCGCGCTCCCTTTAGTAATATGTAGAAAAGATGCTTGTAACAAAAATGAATTTATAAGGGAGGAAAAACCCTCAGAAGTCTTTTTTTTACCTCTTCTCTCCCCCTCTTTATTTTTTTTTTTTTTAAGGTCTAAGCAGCAGGAGCCTGACTAATTATTAGGACCAGTTTTGCAAGAGAACAAACAGAGGTAAAACACAAATATGAAAGTAATTAGGAAAATGCAAAATCCTGTTTACTTGGCAACCGATTCATGCAACTGAGACTAACGAAGAGCAAATCAGCTTTGCTTGCTTGATAAACTTAAGGGTGCCACCTAAGAGGAGCTGATAAAAATGAAAACTTCTGCCAGCATCCCTCAGCACCGCCTGGTAGCAAACAGGCTCAGAAACATCCACCCAACAGCTCCGTCTAGGAGCGGTGGCAAATCTCATTTGAACAGATTCAGGGGGAGGAAATTTCATTCACTTCCATCATTAAATGTTTTTTTTTTTCCCCTTCTCCATCAGGGACATCGTGGAGATCACCCGCGGCTCACGGGGGCACGGTGCACGTGTGCAGGGTGGTCACAGCCCCTTCTGCTTTGCTCTGTAAATAAAAACCAACCCCAAAACATCCCATTCCCACCTGCTCTTCCCACCTGGGACAGCTTTTGCTAGTGGGAAAGTTCTCCTTGCAATTCCCATGGCAGTTCTCAATGCTGCTTATTACAATATATGATGATATGTTTAATCGACGCAGGCTCCAGGCTGGGGGTACCTTTGTCCAGCCCCTCTTTCCACCCCCTCCCCGAGCAGATAGTAGAATCCACAAAAGCTTCCAATTATTTCAAGACTATGCAGCTAAGGAGAGGCATCTAATCAAGATAAAGAAAGCCCTCGGCTCACTATATTTGCTTGAATGGATTTTCAATAATGCAGGTAACAAAAGCATTCAAAAATGGGATTCCTAATGCTTTTCTGCTGGGCTGAAGGACTGATTTGGAGAAGGCAGAAGAAAGCCAGCCCTGAGAAAGCTGCGTGGAGGAATGTATGATATTCCCCAGCTCTGTACAAACACTTCTGCAGGGATTGAGAAAGAGGAAGAGATTTAAGTGAGGCACGGTCGACCTGAAATGTAGTCAATTACAACACAAAGAGTTAAAATGACACCCCTGAACCGCTCCTCTTCCTTCTCTCCCCTCTGCTTTGTGGCTTTGCAACCCAGAAGCTGTAGTTTTCCTTCCTTTTATTGCTCATTTCTCATCTGCTGTTTGCACAGGAATCGCTTTCAGATGTGACAGGGGGAATTGCTACAGAAATTATACTATGAAAACAAATCAGAATGAGATGGAGAAAAAGAAAGGGTGTTATTTTGCAACCAGTTAGATTCCTAGACAGCAGCTTGAGTTTTACACAGGCAGCATTTGATGAAACTCAGTCTGGGAAAAGCAGCACTCAGAGCAAACAGAAGTAGTCTGCTTTTAAAAGGATCTATCAGGATTAGAAGCCACACGAGCCTCAAACTTCAACCACATGCACCTCAAAATACAGCCCAAAAGAGCATCCACATGCAACACCCCTCGCTCCTGCCCAAATCCTGATCTGCTCCTCCAAGCCTCTGGGAATCTTCCAGAGGTGCCACTTAGTAGCCAATCTTTACAGAAGTACTCCTTTCCTCTTTGAAAATTTTAAGAGTCCAAATGAAAACCTGGCCCAGCAGCAATTTGTGTCCTATAAAACTCTGGGCTGAGATCTCATAGGACCACAGAGCAAAGTAAGAAAATTTAGATAATTTTTCAGTAACAATACCAGAGTCTATTTGAATAATTTGAAGTATGCGTTAACTGATATTTTGAAAAACATCCTATTGCTTCCTTTTTGGAGTAAACTGAAAGTCAGGATGGATTCAGATGCTATTATTTTCATTAAAGCTCCTCACATCTCTCAAATTGCAGTTCTGGCCATGTCAGAGTAAACAAACATAATGGGCTCACACAGAAAGAGGCCACAGCACAGATGCTGTGGCCCATGGAAAGAATTGTCCTAGAGAAGCTGCTCCTGTGTCCCCATGCAGGATCTCAGCACCAGGGTCCCTCTACACCAGGTGGAGCAGTGCAGGAGGTGCCACAATGCCTACAGAAACATAGAATCACAGACTGGTTGGGGTTGGAAGGGACCTTTAAAACTCATCTAAGTCCAACTGCCCAACACCTGGGCACAGGCACAGCCAGGGAACAAGGCACAGCCCAAACACCAAAGGATCAGGCTCTTGTGCAAAGGCACCATTCCCTGTGCTTGTCCTGATGGAACCATACTCAGCCGTGCTGCCCTGAGACCATAAAAACACACAGACACAGCACAGTGAAAGAAATCCTGCTGCAGAAAACCTCTTGGCTCAGTAACAAAAGAAACATTTAAAGTCTAAGTACATTTTTTTGCATCTGTAAAGGATACTGCATTCATAAAAAAAATAAATAAAGTACTGTCACAGTACCATAGATTTACAGGTTTCTTTAAAGAGCAAACTCTCCTTTTCGAAGCCTCAGTATTTTATTTAGTGATGAGCTTTTTTCCTCATACCCAAAACAATACAAACAGTTCATGTGGTAACAGCAGTTGAAGACCAAACAACAGCAGAGGCAATCACACTTGATCTCCTCCCTGCTTGCCATTCCTGTCACCTTCTAAAACCATCCCTAAGTGGTCAGCTTTCAAGCCCTGACTTCCAACTTAGGCAGGCAGAGGAGGACCAAGCGCTACCCAGCTCCCCTCCTCTGATCTTCTTTCATCTTCCTCAGCCCTCTCAGCTCTTTCTTCAGGTGCTCCACAGCCTGCAGAATATCCTGCCTCTGGGGATCATCCTCTGCTTTCTGGGTGTACAGCAGGAAGTGTTTCACAGTTTCAGAGAGCAAGGCTTGGGGATCCACACCCAGCGGGTGGAGACGCAACATCCTCTCGCAGGCGATGGCGTAGTTTTTGTGCCAGTTCACCGGGTGATTTGGATGAGAGTTGACAATTTCTTTGTACAACTGTTCAAGGGACCAAACAACAAAAAAAGAAAAAAAGGGGACAAATTAATTGAACAAAGGGGACCAACAGCTCTTAACAGTGTTTCAAAACTGCCCGAGAAGGAACAGATGCTATTTAGATGTCCAAATCCAGAGTGGGAGCATTTCTGTAACTCACTCTGTGTTTGCCATGCAAGGCGCAACAGAAATCCAAGGGGGAGGGGGGGCAAAATGTTTCCCTTCCTACAGCAGCTGTTTGTTTAGAAACGTTACAGATGATCGTGACAACCCCACCGTGCACGATGTGGTTCCCTGAGAGAGGTTGTTACACCAGGCTGGGGGAAAAAAAAAAAGGAGATTTAACTGCTGTGCCTGGAAAGCCATTTACTCAATATTTCAAGGGATCAGGACGTCTTCCACGGGACTTAAGCAGTCTGTTGACTTGAGTGGGAATATTCATAAGCTCAACAGCAGGCACGTGCCTGAGAACCTTGCAGAGCAGCAAAAATCCCAGCAAAATGGGTAAGAGTTGAAAGGGAACTGTTGACTTTTCACTGGGGTATGAAAAACTCCTCATCTCTGCTGACACACACTGATCGTTTTGGGGCATCTGTTGGCAACTCGGGCAGTCCAGTATTTTCAGAGATACCTGCACCAGTTTATGGGTGTTTTTCTTTGGTGTGAAATGCAGCAGAATTAATTTGCAGAGAAGACTGTCGGATTTTACACTCGCTGGCTTGGATGCACGACTGTGTAATGACAGAGGGGGACAAGTGTAACAAGTGTAGAGAGGGGACTTCAGGACAAGCAAGCTCCTGGCATGGGTTTGGAGCCCAGTGCAGACAACATAATTACAGCAAAAGCTGTTGAATCTGCCATGCTCCCAGTCTGGAGGAACAAGAGAGACTGCAGGACCACCATGGAAACATCATATTTCAATGGCATCCAGAAATTAAAAGGAAGAAAGGATAAAAAATGGAAAGGATGGCTAGTGCAGGGATCATTCATAACCAAAATGTATGACTTACAGTGTATGCAGAAGTGTAAAGCTGGGATTTCATTTCTGCAGTCACACTAGCAGTTTCTGCAAGGTCAAATATGAAGAATGCTGTTTTCATCCTAAAAAAAACCACAAACAACCACCAACCTTCCATATGGTAACAGCTGAACATACCCAGCTCACATCACATGGTTATACACATCTTCAGCATGTCCATGTGCAGCACACCAGCACCCCCAGTTACACCATCAGGGATACCAATTGCTCTCTGTGATGTATTTTCTCACCCTATGTCCCACTACCCTCTGCTCCTTCAAGATATTTGGAGCAGAACCTTTCAGTGAACAAAACCACCACCTTCCCCAAGGATTTCCAAGAGCCTTTGCACGATCCATCTCATTCTGCCAGTTTTTTTCTCCTTCCAAAGCTTGGCACATTTAGACCCAATGAGGCCACGCACCATCAAGCTGCCTGCTTTGGTGTGCACTTCCACACCAGTGAGCTGGCATCACCCACTGGCTGTTGGAAGGGGGCAAAGGAGCATCACCTGGCTTGCCACATCTCCTCGTTGGCGACAGCTTCCCAGGAAGAGGGCTTGAAACTAAATGGGAATGAGAATAAAATTCAGCCATCAGATCCATCTCACTGTGTTTCACCCAGCACACAAACAGCCCTTCTAAACCAGGCAGCTACAGACCACCCCCCCAAGCAGAAGAAACCCCTCCCAGGCAGAAGAAAACCCATCATGAAGCCTATGGCTCTGACAGCAGCAAATTCAGCTGATCCTCAGTCATTCATAAAACTTTGCTCCTCTCTCCACAGAAGGAACATCTGGTACACCAGGTGTTTCACAGCATCCCACCAATCCTTCAAAGGGAGAGATGCTTTTTACCATTCACCTGAGTTCAGCCTGTGACATTTAAAGCTTTGGATGTCCCAAGTCCTCAAGGTTTTTTTTTGGCTCCAGATCGAGTTTTAAGGTTGGAACTGGATCTGATGTTTGAGTAGAAACATCCTCTCTTATTTTTAACACTAATAAAAATGCCACATATGGATTTATGTTCCAAAATAGAAAACATTATGATTGTGGCTCATTGTCCTGGTTTGACCATTGTCACTTGATCGCTGTCCTAACCCTTGACACTCGTGTTTATTTCTCTAACACTGCAATGGATGTGGTTATGCTGCTGGCAGAACAGTGACCAGGAAGGAGCAGAGTCACCTGTGCCTCATACCTGCCATAGTCTTCAGTCCACTTATAGAGGTTTCTTGTAAGATGGATCCACTCTCCTGGGTCAAACACAACATCAGCAGGAACCAACTTTTCACAAGTACCCCATGGCCAGAGCGAATAGCTCCTCCTCCAGGTTGAATCACCTTCATGAAGACCTATGCAGACAAACACTTCTTTACTGCCAAAAAAAAAAACCCAGAGAGAGCAATCATGAAGCCATGCCAGAGACTGTGGGCCACCTCATGTGCTTGAGCAAACCACAGCCCCCCAGCAGTGCAGCAGACAGGTCTTAAGCAGCATGGATGCCCCTCCAGACCATTTCATATCAGAAAGGGCACATCTCTGGGCCAGTCTTGCAGCACAGTATGAGAACACCCCAACTGGGCATCACACATCTTGTGTGGCCAGCACAGGAGATGCATCCTCTCCCCATGCTGGAACTCACAGGTTCACTGGAAGCTGTAGGACAAGCCTGTTTCTTCTCAACAGCACCTGCCAACACTCCTCTGCCTACCCACACTCACAAGGCTCACCACAGCTAGTCTAAATGCAGATGCTATACTTATTCATGTGAGCATCTAATCCTTTCTCCACTCTTACTAAGCTATTTTTATAGGATGATTATTCCTGGAATACATTCATTCTATGCTAATCAGTTGGCCACAATGTTCACGAAGGGGAAGCAGCAGCAATTTGCTCTCCAACCATCATTGTTTCTGAGCACATGGGAATGTTCCCTTTTTTTATCAACAACATCAACAAAAACAATCTGTAAATGCTCTCCACTGACCACCACCTTATTTTTCCTTCCCAAAAGCCAAATCAACCTCAAAACAACACACAATATTATATCTGGATGGAGTTACTCCTGCACAGACATTTGCTTTAATTGCAAAAATAATCTCACCACTGGGGAGGAAGTCAGTGGAGAAAATTGGTCTTTTAGATGCAGTAGCAAGCTGTTCCATAAACAATTTCAAGAAAATAAAAATAAATAAAAGGTTGAAGATTTTATGAAAGCTGTTAGATATGAAAGAAATGCTTACTGTTTATTTACTTTGAGGAAACGATGGAGATTAAAAGTGAGTGTCCCATCAGGTAATACTCCTTCCACAGGATTCCACTGGTTCCCAGGAAAATACACACCAGGTAAATGCTTTGCCAGCTTGGGTAAATACCATTTGTAAGTCATCATCTATCACCAGAAACATAAGCCAAATTAAAACAATAAATGCAGTTTTCATCCATTTTACATTCAGAAGCTCTAGGAAATGGTTTCTGCATGAAGAATATTTGCTCAGCAAGGTCACCTCCTCTTTCAGCAGGTGTCTGGGACCAGAGCAGGTCACCAGGGGTTTCTGATCAGAAGCACGTGGTCATCCTTGTTTGAGGGGGCAAAACTCTAAGGAAACACAAAATAGCTACTGTTTGTGAGACATGCTACAGGGCTTTGGTTTGGTGAAGTATGAGGTGCTAGGGTTTGGGTTTCCCAACAAGTCACAAACTCTTGCTGCAAAGCCAAATGCAAGGACTGATGTAGTGGTAGAAGTGTCAGTGTCCCCTTCTGTAAGGGTGGGGTTTCTTCTCCCATTTATCTGGAAAAGAATGAATGAGGGCAAACACCTTCCAGGGACACACAGCACCTCCACTTTAATGTGAAAAATAGAGGCAGAAGTCTACAAAACCACATTTGGGGGATCCATGTAACACAGGGGATGCAGGGAATGAGCCTCAGCATGATAAAGCCCGTGGGAGAAACCCCAAAACCACATTGCCCATGGGGCAACTGCTGCCCTGCAGCCCTCCAGGCTGTTCCCAGATGTCTTCTGCTGTCCCAACATCTGTATTTCAGAAAATAGCAGGGACAAAGCTTCTTTAGCAAGGCAAACTTCATCCCTGTGCCAAATCTGAGTATCTGTCATGATGAAGAACTTGGGCTTCTCCTCTCTTCCCACTGTTGCCTCCCTGTTGGGTTTTTTGGGCTGGAATGTGACTTGCACACCATGCCCCATCCTAGAGCTACCCACAGCCCTTTCAAAGAAAGAAAAAGTGATCTTATTTCTGCATCACAAGTTTTATTTGAACAAAGAGACCCCTTCAAGAAGAGAAAGAACAACTGAACTTTTGCTTCCTATTTTAAATCTGATGGTGGCCTCTTTCAATATTACTTTCTAAACTTACCTCCTGGTCCACCAAGGTGATATCTGGCCTCATCCCTTCACAATAATGAACATAACGAAGAGCATTCCCAGGCAAGTCTCCTCTTAGCAAAATCACTGCACCCCTTGGCATAGAGGACAGCAGATTCCTTGCAAACTTATCAACAATGTAGTTGTTGCTCTGATCACACGCACTTAAGAGATAAAAAACAGTATCTTAAGCCCAGATATTTGTGTGGCTTTGCATATCATCAGAAGAATTTAATGCAATAGATATCCATGTGAAATATCCACTCTGATCAGATCTTGCTGAAAAACATCATCTCCACTTGCAGGGAAAACGAGATACAGAAATGAAGCATTTAGAGTCAGTCCCCTAGAAACCAGCACCAGAGATGTAGCCTGTAGAGTTTTGTCAAAAGACACACTCACTGCACACCTTCAAATTAATTCTGGCTTTAGATAAACATAAAGACTTATTAATTGGTGCTGGAAATGCCAGTACAATGAAGGTTCCATAAAGTCTTTGAAATTCTCCTTGTCCTTTTAATTGAGCATTAAAAAGTGAAGTTTTTGTAGCGTTAGGCAGAAGTGGATTTACATTACCTGAAACCAGACCTTTTTCATTAGACAATCATGTGTTGCACATGCTCCAGGTATGGACTCAAGGATACTCCATGACATGATTTGGGACATGAGCTATGACTGGCTCCCCTAATGGATCAACTTTTGGTAAAAGATGTTTGTGAAGGAAGGACTGCCCAGCATGAAGTTCATGTTCTACACTTCACCAGTTGGTCAACCCCTACCTAAGCATCCTCACTTCTACACTGGTACCTTACCCAAGCCTCTGCAGAGTCTTCAGCATGGTTATGGGATAAGAAAGTTGTACACTACAGATCTAACTCTTCAAAAAGGAGAAAAGATAAGAAAAAGCAAGGAAGGAGGTGACAGTTCAGCTCAAATGAGTTTTGCAAATCTCCTTAGGAAATACAGCACATATTTATGAGTTCCTTTCATTGGAAGTCTACTTATCTAGTTTTCTTCCTTCAACCTGTACAACACCCCCATTTGCAGCCTGGAGTTGGTGCTTAGTGATTTTGAGGGAGATCAAACATGGGAATCTTGCAGGTTGTGACCAAGCAACCTTAAGTGGGATGTGAAAACTGCTTTTCCCACTTCAAGACAAATACAGAAACCCCAGGAGCAGGGGTGGGAGTTTTGCAGCAGCACCCCAACCACATGACACCCCACAGCCCCCAAAGGCTGTACCAAGACATGTACCTGGGGGATTTCTTACCTGTAATTTGCCCAAACTTGAGAAGTGACGAGAGCAAGAGCAGAAACCCACTCCAGCCATGGCAGTGCCCAGCTGCCCTCCAGCACCACGCTGCCAACCGAGGTGAGCCCCAGCCCTGCCAGCACAGCCACCACTGCACTGCTCTGCAGCCAGAATCGCTCCACCTAGGGAAGAACATCCCAGAGACCCTCTTTTGGTTTCCCCAGCTATATAAGGAGATGTACTTTTGCACTTTAGAGAGCTTCCAGGCAACCCCCCTGCTCCCGATTCAGCCGTTTCGAGGCTTCTTCCAGAAACGAACACGCCAGCTCAAGTTCTGGAGGGCAACTTACCACGCCCAGAAACAGAGGTTTTGTGATATCCAAATTGGCTCTCCAAGCGAAGAAAAGAGAATAAAGACAAAGCATTCCAGCATAGAGCCAGATCACGGGTGATTTCTGCTGCTTTGTCCTGTGAAAAGAAATATATTAAATAGTGTAGCACTTTAGTGACACTATGAAATGCAGACAGAAGTTTCATGTGCTTGAAAAGCACTCTCTCTGCATACCTATGTGCATTTAATACATAAATACATTTAATAAATAAAATCTAAGGAGTTGATGAACCTTTCTTTGCCTCTGCAGCTTATGCAACTTCTGTTTTCAAAGCACAAAAGCATCAGGATTTCAAGATTACAAAGCCTGCCATCTACAAAGCCTCGGGGTTACCAGGAGCAGGGATGTTTTGCTCTTTATTATTAACAGATGACCACAGCCAATTGCTGACATTTTTGCACCAGCAAGCAGAAGGCAAAGCAAGCTGCCCATGAAGCCAGTGAGAAAGGGAATGTCAGAACAAATACTCTCCTCCAACTTACGGCAGTGCTGTGCCCACACAGGCCACGAGTGCCAGGGCGAGGACAGGAAGGGAGAGCTCTGATTTCATCTGTGCCAGCTGAAATCTGTGGAGAAATTAGTGCATGGATGTGTCACCCCCAAATCAACCCTTGCACTCAGTTAAAGAGTCAAGAGAAGCAGGGAATAAGCAAAACATAACATATTTCCATTCTGCTTGGATGAAGTCTACCAGAGGTTGGGAACAAGCTCAGTTTATATGTCAGGATTTTGAATGAAAAAAAATCACTGGGGAGGGGGATCCAGCATTTTTCCTTTAATGGGAAAGACAGATGGACATGCATTCTCTCCCTGTGCTGGACAGACAGAGTCCCAGCTCTGGACCAAGCCAAAGAAAGGCAGGACAGGAGCCACTTTGCCAAAACAACAGCAACAGACACAGGTTTTCTCTTCAAGATTTTACTTACACCAGCATCTCTCTCATACTGGATCCTGTCTCAGACTTGGCCTAGATGAAAAAGACAGAAAACCCATGAGAAACCCACATGGTGATTGTCATATCACTGGAGCAAAGTAAAGTCTTTTCATTTTCTGTTTGCAGAGTCCTGAGCACACGGGGCTCCTCAATCCCTTCAGGTGGTACCCCAAGGTGATCACAGGGAACAGAAATTGCTTAAACAACAAAAAGGCAGCAAACTCTACTCAAAACTTACTTGCAAGATTTTCTCCCAACATTCTTGTTTCAAATTATGCCACTGTGCAGGGTTTACCACCTGGATAAACATATTTTAAAGGTGCTAACAACCCATTATCCTGTGTCTGGAAAAGACCTTTAAGATCATCAAGTCCAAACATTAACAGCACTGCCTTAAAACATGTCCCTCAGCAGCACATCTACACATCATGTAAATGCCTCCAGAGATCCATGACCTCACCACTTCCCTGAGCAGTCTGCTCCAGGGATTGACAACCTTTCTGGAGAATAATTTTTTCCTAATATCCAACCTCAACCTCCCCAGCATAACTTGAGACCATTTCTTCTCATTCCCTATCTTCATGGTGCAAATATTTTCTGGGACATCTCCCCACAGCCTCAGACAAGCACATAGGCCTGAATTTCTGCTTGCTTACAGACTCATTCCTGTCCCCTCTACCCTGATGGAAGCAGAGCTGAATGAGATTTTTATCAGATATGTTAGAATTTTTCTCTGCACAAGTCTGAGAAAGAAATTACCTTCATAGTGCTTGTGAGGAAAGTGATGGCTACCAGATAAAAGAGAAGGTAAATGGACCCAGGAGGTCTGGAAGGAATATTTAATCTCTATAAAAATGGAATCGTTAATTGCATTCAAGATGTAATTAAAAATACAAGTGTCAGAGGATGGAGAGCTAGCCCACAGCTCCTGAAGCACCACGGCCACCTCTCTGCTCCTTGCAAAGCTCCACCTTGCTGGCAGCTGCCAGCTTCTGGCCCCAGACACATCCCTTGCAGGAGATGACACTCCTGATCCTTGGCTTATAGGTGCAACCCTCTCCTGAGTTTTTCCTCTCTTTATTTTTAACCCTGTTTGCCCTTAGAACAGAGCTGTGGGGTGCAAGGGCTGTCTGTCCATCCAGGCAGGGCTCTGGCATGAGCCCAACTGGCATCGGGACCAAACGCTTGGATTTTGCTGCATTTAGTGCTCCTGCTTCAGACAAGTTCATCCTAAATGTGATTTGTGGTGTAGGATTACACGCAGTCCATCCCTAAGCCTCCTGAACATCAACTTGAATTCATCACATTTGATGGAGCAAGGAGGTAAGGGATTTGCATGCCTCTGTACAGCTCTGCCCAACGGAGAATGGCTGGGAATAAACAGGGGAAATAGCTGAAGTTCTTCAAGAGGGTGGATCTTGTCTCTGCAGGAGTTTTGGACACACGAAGGGGCAGCAACAGGAATTATCCAGTCTTTCTCCTCACATCCTAAAAAAGTGCTGGGCACTTTCTTCCTTGGGTGGCCAGAGCCAAATATCTAAGTCAGGAGGATGCAGATGCAAATCTTATGCTTACCTCCCTCCCTTAGCAACAGCACAGGCCTGTAAGTAACCCAAATCAGAGATTTCTGAGACTCCTCAAACCTACCACTCATTTGAATCTAATAACACTAAGAAGTTAAGAGGAATCTTTTTTAAAAGTATAGCAAGGAAATCTGCTTACAACCTCTTTAAATAGCTGTTAAGAATTAAATAAAATAATAAAAGAATAATTTTAAAAAGACAATTAATTGTCTTAAAACAAGAAAAAAGCAAAATGGATGTCAACATCTCCCTCTAACAGTTTGCCATTTGGGCTCTTACATGTATGAGACACCTGTACAGCTCCCAGTAAATAATACAGCTCACCCTGTAAAGGCAAAGAGAATTACTTCTTCGCTTTCCCAGCCATGCAATCCATTCCCAGAAAACCTGACAGATCAGAAGGTCAAAATGAGAAATAATTAAAAAACAACCCAAAACACTTCCAATTTCTTCCCCTGTAAGCCATTAATCATCACAAATAGGAAGGTTCTGCTATTGCATGCGCTAAGAGAACATGGTTTAGAAAATGACCCTTATTTACCAGATTGAATGTCCCATATTCTTCCCTGAGAAAGTGGGTCAAAAATCCTTGAAAAGTCGTCTGGTCTCCCCATGTCCAACGGGCTCGATTGAGGTAGGACGAAGCCGGCAGATAGAGATAAGGCAGCAAACCAGCCAAGAAGCATAAACCCAACTTCAGCAAATGGCCTAGGGACAATTCCTGCACCAAAATATGTCATATTGCATAACAATGTTTATTTTAGTTTAATCACGCTGGAACTTCAAGAACAGATAAAGAAAAAACATCAAATATATTTACACAGAGCTGATCTCTCAATTTATAGTAAGTCCCTACAAAATGCTATGTTAAACCTTACGATTTTGTGGATTACTAGGAAACTGCATCAAACTGATCTCCTTTGCATGGCAGGGTGAAATTTAAGTGAAGCAAATAATATTAGCTAGGACTCATGAGTATCATACTCATTGCATCTTTCACATTTAAATCATGGCATGACATGCATAGATGGCTGAAGCACTGCAAGGCTGAGATAACCCACTTTGCAGCGATTAAGAGTTGGCTGGTATTCCATCTGGCAAAAAGAAAAAAATTAAAAAAAAAATAAAATGCTGCTCTAGTACAACTACACACATCACCACCATCATCAGGAGTCAGTTTTGCCATTTACTTTATCACGATTACACTGGCTAAATTGGATAGGCCAACTTTTGGGGTGGGATTTTCAAGACTGCCTAAGGGGTCAAGAAGACAAGACTTTCAAAGGGCCTTCTGTGCCTAACTCCTTTAAGTGCTTTGGAAAATCCCACCCTAGAATATTGCACGCTTGCTTTATCGTTAGCCACTGCCCTGTCAATCAAAGCACTTCTTCAGCAGTTGGGGTTATGGGGAAGAGGCACCATTCAGAGTGATGATCCTACACAGCAGCAACAGCAGCTTGAAAATGGTGGTGGCTCAGTCCACTGATGGACTGTAATTTCAGTGGGTTATCACAGAATGGCAGGGGTTGGAAGGGACCTCCAAAGAACATTGAGTCCAACCCCTCTGCCAAAGCAGGACAAAACTCATCATCCTCCATCCTCACTGGACTCTCTCAAGGAGATCTCTGTCCCTCTTGAACTGGGGAGTCCAGATCAGGATGCAATATTTCAGGTCAGGTCTCACTAGGGCAGAGTAGAAAGGGAGAAGAACCTCTCTTGATCTCCTGGACACACTCTCCTTAATACAACCCAGGAAACCACTGGCCTTCTTGGCCACAATGGCACACTGTTGCCCCATGGATAACTTGTCTGTCAGGACTCTAACTTTTCCACAGAGCTGCTCTCTAGCAGATCACCTCCCAGCCTGGACTGGTGCATTTTATTGTTCCTTCCCAGGGACAGGACTCTGCACTTGCTCTTGACCAAGTAGTTTAGATCATCCCTGTTTGTACATCAATGGAGAAGTGTCAGGAGTGCTCAGAAAGGGGAATTGCTCCCTGCCTTACAAAACCAGGGGTGTGGGACAGCAAAGTACCTACCATCTTTCTGAAGAGCCGGGAGAGAACCCAAGGCACGATACAGACGATATAAAGAGCTATCGTGTGCTGATTGCACAAGCTGAGCCCACAGCAAAAGGCACCAAGTTTAGAGATCTGAAAGGGGGTAAAAGAAACCAAAACAAAACACCAAACACATTCAAGGTTACTCTTTATGGTTTGCAAAAAACATCTGGAAACCTGAAAGGCTGCAGAGCAACCCACGAGCTTATAGGAGAAAGGCAAATACAGCAGTGAGCACCCGTTGGTTGCAACAGGCTGGTTTTCATTATTTAGAGGGAGATTCCTTTTTTTTTTTTTCCCACATAATTTGTTCTTTAAGAAGTGTGCAGTACAATGGCTGTGGCTCCACGTAGCACCATCATGTCCTAGCAATTTAATGGGGTCCAATTGCTGAGCAGGGGAGACTGCCCAGCAGTCATCTCCAAATGATGCAAAGTTTTCAGAAGCCATACCCTAAAATGATGCCATTATGCACAGAGACCTTGGTTTATACAGCAGGAATGACTTTTTTTCCTCCTCTTCAGGCACAGAGGACTAAAGTGAAGGCTACACCAACTTCCTATGCAATGGGAATTAAACGTGGTTTCTCTCATTAGTCTGAATAATGAGAGTGTCAAGTCCTCTTCATTCAGCGGAGGACAACAAGGCTACAAAAGCAACTCCATCTGGAAACCTTGGGTCAAGTGCCACATGCACCACTGGCCACTGCTCCTCCTCATCAAACACAATGGCCACTTGGTCCATGTTACACCCGCAGCCAAGCCCCATGGCAGCAACTTGGTGGGCAAAAAGCCACCAGAGTCCCATAGACATTGCTGGACAGGGGCCAAAAACCCATCCGTACCTCCCCAGCTATCCCAAAAGTAGGATGGTACTTTCATCAATCATCAGAGCATCACCTCTGCTAATTTCATCACCAGTGAGAACGGAAGGTGGGATGCAAACACTTGCCTTGGCATGGTGGTGGGATTGCCTGGTAATTTTTAATTGACTGCCATAACTTCTGAAAAACATCTGTGGGCTTCAGAACTGCCTTGAGGAAGTCAGAACAACCTCAGTAATTTTCCAAGTATATTGTTGAACTCCAAGCGTACCCCTGAAAGATGTTTGCATGACCCTCTGCTGTGAGCTTGCTGTTGGCAGCCTGGCTTCTTCAAGGCATGGGATACCAGACACCCAAAAAACATTAAAAGAAGCTTCTCAACTGCTTCTGAAAACCTCACTGTTTGGAAAATGCCCAACTTCATCTTTGTGAAATTCAGGTTGTAGGGATCTTGGGACAGTACTTGTCAGAAAAGAAAATAATAAAGAATCTTATGGTGAAATGAGGTCTCTATAACCACTGATAAAACATGTTATTTGAGAACTCATGAAGCTGAGTAAACTACCACTGTGGACTCCTGAAATTCTAGCCTAGCCTGACAAAAAATCCTTTTATTCACACAATTTACAGGAGTCATAGCGGGCAAGCCTGTGAGAGGAGGAGAGATCAGATGTTCAAGCAAGCAGGAGTAGAAAGAACAAGAGTGCTGACTGAAAGAATCATTTGGCTGCCTGGTCTGTTTATAAAGTAGAGAATATAGCATGAAATTTCAAGTCTCTGTATTTAACAATGGCATTATTTTAGGGGCACATTGGATTTCAAAGGAAGAATTGCTTGAAAATGTGTTTGTCTCTGTTTTTCAGTAGAAACCTGGTTTTCTGGCTAGATGAAGTTCTCTGTAAAATGTACCTATTTACCCCCAGTTAAAAATATCCATTCTGAAAACAAAAACTTGAACACCCAAAGCCTAGTTTAAGTCTCTGATGCAGGAAACCAAACTTGGCACTAAAATATTTAGATGAAAATGATTTTGCTTCTCCTGTTTCCACCCTGTGCCTATTAAACAGATCAATGCCAAACCCATCCAACAGGTACCAACTTGACCCTTAAATATTGGAAAACCTGTTCATTTTACACTTTTGAACATCCAGGCAGGGCAGGACGGACACCACTTAGCACAAGAGCCAAACCCAGCACCAAAGTTTGGTCTCTTGTATTTAAACAAGATGAAATCAGCACTAAACAAATAGGAAATTAAACAGGCGTGGGATAACACACTGAAAAATACATGGGATAACGCATTGAAAAAATAAAGAAAAAAAAAGAAAGAAAATGAACTATGCACTTTGCTTGAGATGTTTTTACCTTGGATCTCTCTTTTGCAGTGGATGCCTCCTCAAAATGCACGGTGAGAGCCATCAGCAGCCCCACAAACAGATTGTTTAAGCTAAAAACCTCCGCCGTGATGGACCACTGCCATGTTAGACGAGAAAATGAAAACACCCCCGCAGCAAGGATTCCTCCAGCATATGAGCCAGAAAGCCTGCAAACACAGATAACATGAAATCTTCTTTTCCAACAAAAAAAGCGCCTACTTTATTGTCCTTTTTTTTTTTTTAATTTCTCTTTTTTTTTTTTTTTTAAACATACTGTAGCAGCAGAAGTGATGGCTGCCACCCAGCACCCTGCCAAAACATTATATGGTTAATATCTTCCTAATAATTTCTTTGGAATGAATTGCAATTAGGAAGAGCAGGCATCAGCCAGCCCGTCTATCTGCAAGACACCCAACACCAAAGAGGCTGCTTCTTCTCCCAAGAGCCATGAAAACTTCCCAGGGTTGAATTTGCTCCAGAAACCCTGATGGGTGATGGCCCAGCAGGTCATGGTATACCGAGCCAAGGAGTCACACCTCTAATGGGATACTCTCTGCTGGAGGAGATGCCAACAAGGGTGCAGCCTTCAATTCTGAATAAAGAGTGGATTAGAGCTGTTCATGATGGACAGCATTAGCAGAACTTTCCTCCAGGCAGGGCATCCAGTGTCTCTGGGAAGGGTGAGGATTGCAGCACCCGTGGTCCCAGCAGGGAGATGTGCCTGCTGGGGCCAGAAGCAGGAAAAATGGATGTCATCTCCAGCCAACAGGAGGGAGTGGGGGAAGCAGGTGAAGAACCCACCGTTGGGATGGCAGCAAGCCCAAAAGCTGGGCACCTCTGTGACTCCTGGATAGGATTACAGCACAAACTCCCCATGGAGATGCCTGCCCAACTCAGCTGGATGCTGGAGCTGGTACAGAGAGCCCACGAGGTGGGATTTAGCCCAGGAAACCAAATACACTCATTCTGTGATAGTGGCTCGTCCTACCCAGTCACACTGAGGCCAGCAGCAGCTCCAGCTCTGCCTGTTTGGAAGGTTTCCCCTTCGGGGAGTCACCTTGAAAAGATGCCATGTAGGGCACCACAACCACCTCAATTCTGCCTTATCCAAAGACAGAAATAGCTGTGGCTGCAATCAAAGCTCCTCTCCAAAAATTCACTGCCCGCTGCGAGTCTAAGCCAGGATCTACCACAAACTGGGCATTTTTCTAGTCCCACCCCAGGCACACACACATTTCCATTGAGTCCTAGCATTTCCAGCAGGTTTAAAGCAGAACTCATAAGCCAACCAACTTCTTCATTAAGCTACCCATGTGATTTGCTGATAAATACTGGCCTTATCCTCTAGCACTGCCAAAGTCCCCTGGTGGCTTGTTCTGGCCAACAGGGATTGGAGAGTGGATATCCCCGTAGGACTTGCTTATGGAGTTCCTCACGTAACTCTGAGATAAATGGAGACCAAGAAAACAAAGCCTGGAGCCCCTATGAACAGAGACAAGGGAGTTGCTGGCAGAGCACACTCTCAAGCAAGGGTTTCTCTCCTTGGTTGTGCTTCCTTTCCACCTTCCCAAAATTACAGCAGCACAGCTAACCTAGATGTCAAAGAATGGCTTGTGCAGTCAAAACAGGAATTTTTAATCCATTAAAAAATTGGAAGCAGGGTTCAAGGGGAGGGCTGGCATGAGGGCTTGGGAAGACCAGGTCTTTATTCCTCCTGCCACTGCCACTGGACATCTTGTGTGGTCTGGGACAAGCCACTCTGATGCTGTTGCCCCACGTATCTGCAAAATAGGACTAGTGACTTTCATCTCCTTTGTAAAGCATTTTGAGACCTGCAGCTGGAGGATGAAAAGTAAGGCAGTTCAGTTCAAAGTCTGGGGGAAAAGAAACCAACTCAAGTGTCCGAGGTTAGAGTGAGACAAGCTTCAGCATCAAGACTGTAGGAAGGGGTCTTGAAAAATCAAAAATCAATAGAAGGGGAAATATATTTTAAAATCCCATGTGGGAGCAGGTGAGATTCTCAGACCAAATCTGTGTCTGCAAAGTACCACTTCAGCTTTTGAAGAAAGATGACATGGAACCTCTTCTGCAGGTAACCAGGCAAAACTACTAATATCTATTGCTGTGCCTGCTAAGGCTTGCCACCTTGGTGGACACATCCAACATCTAAACCTCACTGCAATTCAACACAGGTCCAGGTATTTGGCATTAAATTCTCCAAGGCAGGACCTGCCACTCACTGCATTAATATAACATTTAAAAATCACAGCATCACAGCATGGTAGGGGTTGGAAGGGACCTCTGGAGATCATCTGGTGCCACCCCAGAAAGGCAGTCAAAGGCACCAACACTGCTCAGTCTAGTTTGCTGCCAAACCACCCCAGAAGTCCCTGAGTCCACATTCTCCAAGGGAGAAGTGGGACACACACAACCTGACTGGCAAAGTCCTCAGCCTCAGGGGCTCCAGTTGTGCTCTCCTCTACTAGAAAGATCGGTCACCAGAGTAGAACTAGGAAAGAAGCAATGGAGTTTGCAGGAATTGAGTCAGGAGTGGTTTCTGCTCCTAAAGAGAAATACCAGGAAAGGGCAGCAGGACCATGTGTACTTAAAAATCCCCCAATCCACAAACCCCACCACATAACATCCCCAAGTTCCAACTAAACCTTTTAAATAGCAGAAACTTTTAGTTATAAAGAAACAACTTCATAAATCCCTTTGAAATTCTCGCAGGGAAATAAGGTAAAAAAAAGGTAAAACAACCTTCCCCAAAACCTTCCGATGAAAAGCAGCATTTTAGGCAAACGTCCCAATCATTCCCCCATTCTCCTTGTCTTTCCCAGAAAAGACTCGAGTGTATCATTCGAGTTCAAATGAGATGAAAGAAATCCCATCCTCTTGATAAAAAGCCTCAAACCTGCAATTTGAGTTTTATGAAATAAGGCTTAAGCAAAAGCTACTCAACCCAAAGCTTAAAGACTTATCCTAGCTATGTGGGACAGAGGACACCTCTGCTCACCGAGCAGTGCAGGGTCAGGATCCAGCAATAAGCACAGCCCACAGATCTGGTTGTCAACAGAGCCAGAGTTGCCTTTAGTTCCCCGTGGAACTCATGGGGAAAGCCAAGGCTGCTAAGCTTGCTTTGGGAAAGCACCATGGAGCTCTAAGCTCTAAGCACACCAGAGGCTAAAAAAGCAAATGGAAATGTGTTGCATTCTAGAAGAACATCAAGACAGTCGCCTTGGGAAATGCAAGGTGGAGATCAAGAGTTTTTTGCAGATTCCATTGCAGTTACCAGCAATGGGAGTGATGGATTTATGAGTTTGCTGATTCAGAAGGAAATGCTCTCAGAAGTGGAAGCGACTGGAAGAGGTATCTTCAGATATGATAACCTGGCACTAAAAAATCCCCACATGCCCAGCAAGTCCATCAAATGCAACAGTTCACAATGCAGAGTAGCACCAGCAGGACAAGCAGAAATGAATCTCATGCAACTATATCAGCATGATGCTGGGGCCAAATGAAATGAACCCTGCCTTGCTCCTGGACTAACATGGTTATACTGCTCACTGTGATTGACATGAGGATCTGGGCAGAATCACAGAGTCATTCGGGTTGGAAAAGGCCTTTAAGATCATCAAGTCACCCTTCATGCACCACTGTATTCTGCCATCTGGTAGGCTCTTGGACTTCCCCAGCATGGAATGACACTGGGCTGCATCTCTCTTTGCACTGAGATGGCCCCCAAACCCACACAGTGTCCAAGGAAGTGACAAATCAACTCAGGCATGGACAACACAGATCAGGCACCTACAACACTTTAGGCTAAAGAACATCTTCAAAGATGTTACTTAGATCACCAAGTCAAACCACACCCTCAAGAACAGAAAAACACCTGAATACCTGACCATTAAAAAAACCAAACAAACCACAAGCCCTAGACATGTCCTGAAGCACCATGTCAACTTCTTTCTTAAATACCTCCAGAGATGGTGACTCAACCATCTCCCTGGGCAACCTGTTCCAGTGCCTCACACTTTCTGAATAAAGAATTTATTCCTAATTTATGTAATCTAAACCTCCCCTGCTGCAACTTCAGACCATTTCTCCTGGTTCTGTCATTAGTAACTAAGGAGAAGAGGCCAACATCTCCTTTCAGGTAGTTGTAGAGGGCAATGAGGTTACCCTCAACCTCCTCTTCTCCACACTAACCATGCCCAGCTCCCTCAGCCTCTCCTCATACAACTTGTTCTCTCAGCCCCTCAGGAGCTTGGCAGCTCCTCTGGACACGTTCCAGCCCCTCAGTGTCTGTCCTGGAATGAGGGGTCCAGAATTGACCCCAGCACTGAGATGAGGCCTCACAAGGCCCAAGCACAAGGGCCTGATCCCTGCCCTGCTCCTGCTGGCCACACCACTCCTGATCCAGGCCAGGATCCTGTTGGCCTTCTTGGCCACACTGGTTCATGTTCAGCCAGGTGTCCACCAGCACACCAAGGTCCTTGTCTGCTTGGATGGAGAAAGCTGGGTCACCTAGAAGAAGACATTCAGTGTAGTAATACCACACTGTTGGAAAAGCCTCAATACACAGAAATCACCTCATGAAGAAAAGATTTGCAGCCAATGCAACAGCAAGAAAGTCTTTGTAACTTCTCCCAGTGTTCTTACAGCCACCAACCACCCCAGGCAGGCTTCTAGAAGGACTGAAGCTGGAGTGAAAGTTGCATTCCAGGCTTGTTTATCTTACCATGGAGGAAAAGCCAAGGGAGCAGCTTGTAGTTTTCATTTTGCAAACAAACCAGTTTGGGGCAAGACCTTCTCAAAGCACACAGAGCACTTCAAGACAAAACAAGTAAGAAGGAGGATGGAAATAATCAGGAGGAGTCACAAAGTCCTTTTGGAGAAATATTTACCCATGGCATCCCAAAACATAAAAGAAAAAGGTGAAAATAAATAAATAAATTTTCCCTTTCAGGCACCCAAGTGAAAGAATGTGTGGTCGGGCCTCAGCTCCAAGGACATGGGCAGTAGAAATTTGCTTTAATCAGGAGTATTTCAGCTGCAGGTTTTTTTTAAGACTTTGCAGGAACAATTGGGAAAATGGAAAGTAGGTATTTTAATCTGGTTTTGCAATTATCATTTTTAGCTTCTTATTTGGTGGAAACCACTAAAACACATCAGTCTGCGATTTAAAATTTAGCCTCTTCACCAAGTTTGGCAAAACTTTCTGTTAGCCAAGAGCACAAGTTCCATCTATAAGCATTTCACAAAGCACTTGATCATCATTTTTACTTTTTTACTTAGAGAAAAATGGCAGACGTTTTGTGTTTAATAATTTGCAAAGTTATTAAACGATGGGTATAAAGCTACACATGGATGGGAACCAGAACTTAATTAAAATGTTTTTGTTAAATGCAATTTCAGTGCACTGGATTCATAAAGAAGGGAGATAATTGGAACATTTTACGTTTGAGGCTGACGTATTAAACACTGGGAACACCAATCTGTACCTAGTGAAATAAGTTGATTATTTCTGCCTCCTGTTCCTTCCACAATTTTCCAGGTAGCAGTTCTCAGCCTGACATTTATTTTCTTTATATATATAGTCAGTGGGATAACAAAACTCACCCTCTTCTTAAAATCTCCACTAATGAATGAATGAATGGATTTATTTTAAAAATACATATTTCTATCTCTCCCTGCTGCTGATGTTGGAGGCCCTGGACACCCAAACAGGCTCCAGGTACATCAGTAGCAACTTCTACCTCTGCAGTGCTGTGACTTCACTTTGAAGTAGCAAAGATACATCCCTTCAACTTATCTTTATTTCTCAGTGTAACAGCCCCAACACATTAAAGATTTAATGTTTTAAGTTTAGAGGTTTCACTTGTTTGAGATATAAGAAAAAAATTTGGGGGGGATATAGGCTATAAAGAATGGGACTTGGAAGACTCATCAAGCTTTCTATAGATGCATTTTAACTGTGCATGTGCATTTGTGCTGACATATAAAAACTATTTAAAATTAAAACACAAATGACAAACACAAACATTAATTTAGGACCTATGTAATAATTATCCCCCCAAGCCCCCAGTCCCTCTGGGTTTGCCTGCCTCGTAGTCACAAACACTCCACAGACAAAAGGTGGCTTCTCCTGCTCTCAGCACTGAAGAGCCAGCAACGGTACTACAGGGAATAGCAAACCAGTTTTTATTCTTCCTCAAGGACCTGGAGCTGAATAGCCTCTTGAGCCCTGCCCACAGCTGCTGGTACTGGAGGAGGAGGAGGTAGAAGAGCACAGCTTGGCTCACCTAACCTGGTTGAGTCTTCATGAGGAGAGAATAGAAACCAAGCTAATGGGCAAGACCACCATAAAAAAAACCCCAACAAACTAAAATGGATACTTTGGTTGTGACCAACAGCTGTCCTTTGGGTCAAATGGGACTTGACCATCAAGAGACTCAGCATTCCTTCAGCCCTGTGATGTCTTCAGGTGTGGGTGAGCAGACAGCATCTTCACCACCCACCACACACATCAAATGCCATTTCTGCTTAGAACCATAGAATCATTAAGGTTGGAAAAGACCTCCAAGACCATTAAGTCCAACTGTCTACCCAACATTACCATGGTCACTAAACCACAACCTGAAGTACCAAGTCTACATGCTTTTTGAACACTTCCAGGGATGGTGACTCCACACTTGACACACCTTCACATCCAGCTAGGGATTGCCACCACTTATTTACCTCTTTTTTTTTTTTCTTTTAATTACTCTATAGAAACACCACAAGCTGAAGAGGGGATGTTAGAGCCTGGATAAGAAGCACTGAACTAGAGAGGATATTGGCTAAGTTGCACCCTCCTGCATACATCCTCCTGGACCAGACAAGCCCAGTAAGGACATCATGTCTGTAGGATAATATTGAGTCTCTGTCTGTCCCCTTGGTAAATAAGGACCCATGAATGTTACCAGCACACATAAGAGGCATCTCGCACACCATCCACTGCACCCTGGGGCCACACCACTTGGACTCCAGTTGCTTGGAAGGATCAAGCTGCCCATGCAGAGAGGTGCCCTGGGATGGTGGCAGGGACCTCACTGGGAATGGCAACAGCCCCCAGGGAGGGCTTGGCAGAGGAGCGAGAAACAGGATTTCCTTACTTCAAACCTCACATGCTCTCAGATGCCCACCAGCATTCCAGAGCAGAGGTTGCCTGCAGCAGCCCCTTCCCAAAAAACTTTAGTTATTAAATTCAATATTCGCATGTCAAGGTATTCCAGAACAGTTTAATGACTGGAATAACTCATTGCCAGCAGGTCAGAGGAGGGGATTCTGCCCCTCTGCTCTGGGAAGACCCTCTTGAAGTGCTGGGCTCAACTCTGGAATCTTCAGCACAGCAGAGACAGGGACCTGTTGGAGCAGGGCCAGAGGAGCCCCAGCAATGCTGGGAGGGATGGAACCCCTCTGCTGGGAGGCCAGGCTGGGAGAGTTAGGGGTGTTCAGCCTGGAGAGGAGAAGGCTCTGGGGAGACCTTCTAGTGGCCTTTCAGGACTTCAAGGGGCCTAAAAGAAAGGGTCTGTTGTGACAGGACAAGAGGTTAAGGTTTTAAACTGTAAGAGATTCAGACTGAAGAGAAGGAAGACATTTTTGATGGTGAGGGTGTTGAGACCTTGGCCCAGGTTGCCCAGAGGGGTGGTCACTGCCCCATCCCTGGCACCATCCCAGGTGAGGTTGGCTGGGGCTCTGAGGAACCTGCTCTAGTTGCAGATGTCCCTGCTGGGTGCAGGGGGGTTGAACTAGATTGCCTTGAAAGATCCCTTCCAACCCAAATCATTCTATGATTCCATGATATATGGCTGTGCTGCTTAAATAAACATCCCCCTGTAGTCACACCTTTCTCAGTAGCAAGCTGTAAATACTGTGCTTCCAGTCACTAAGAAGGAGAACTTCTCTCCTGGTGTCTTTGTCAGCAGAAAGGGTACATTAGTTAGACCCATTCTTTGACTCACAATCCCCAGAAAATACATATGCCTTTATCCTGGGCACCCGTAATAACCGGTGCCTACTTCCAGCAGCCAAAAAACCCCCGACCCTCGGTAGGAACCTAGTTGAGCTATTTAAATGTTTTATAAGTTCGGGTTGGGTTTTTTTTTTTTTTGTAATTGCAGAAACTTTTCCTAATCTGACATTTGTTAAAACCCCTTATTAGAAATTATGCAGCCGTAGAAAAAAAAAAAAAAAAAAAAGGGG
>JANHGL010022477.1:11361-23133 GCA_024611195.1 Ceyx melanurus
GGGAGTCGGGAGGTGCTGAGGGGGCGGCTTGATGTGCTGAGGGGGAGTCGGGAGGTGCTGAGGGGGCGCAGACGCTGCGGAGAGGGTGTGGGGGGGCGAAGCGAAGCCAGTCTGAGGCGCAGACGCTCCAAGCGGCTTGTTTAGCCCCGGGCGGCGGGGAGGGGAGGGCGGGAGAGCGGGGGGTTGTTTTCTGCCTCGAAATCAAGCTGCTGAGGGGGGGTGTGTGCGGAAAAACCGGCTGTGCGCTGCCAGGAGCTGCCTGCGGTGAGGGGCTGGTGGAGGGGGGTAGAACGAGGGGGTCTCCAGCTGCTGGCTGGGAAGAGGCGGTGGGAGGGACGAGCTCCCTGGGGGGGCACACGGACTCTGGGGGGATACAGGCTTCTGGGGGGACACCCGGGCCCCTGTGGGGAGCCAGCCGGGATGCTCCCGCCTCTCCCAGCGCAGCAAGCGGCCTCTCCGTGCTCCCATCCCTGGCGATGCGACTGCTGGTTCTGCCCACACCTCCTCCTGGCCCTGCCGGGTGACCCGCTGCTTCTCCTTGGCCAGACGCGGGGAGGAAGGAGAGGCGATGCGTTGGGGTGCCAGCAGCGGGCGGGCAGGTTGGTTTTGTTCCCTCTGCTGGAATAGCCCTGTTTTCGGCTTGAGGTGGAAAACGTCACGTCTTGCCGCACGGAATTGCTGCACTGCTGCTTCTCAGGTGGCTTGTCCTCGGTGGAAATTAGCAAAAAATCCAGGCGGGCTGGAAAAATATCCGTGGTTGTGTGGAGATGAGGGGCTAGGGATAGCCCTGTGTTCACATCTCTAGCTCAGGAATTCAGCTTGGTTTATCCTCAGCTTTCTGGAAAGTTGTTATGGATCATGATGAGCTATCAAAAATATCCTGTTTTCTCCCGTGGTGATTTCTGTCTCAGTCTGGAGCTTCACAAAACATCAACCTTCAGGTTCTGAAGCTGCAGCTGCTGGTGGAGAATTCCCTGTGCTGGGAGCTACAGGTACCTCTGCACACAGGCTGTTTACAGCTCTGGCTCCTTGGAACTGCTGACAGAACACTCAGCACTTCTTAGCTGCTCTAAACCCATCGTTTTTTATGTAGAATGGAGGAATTGTAAAAGAAATGCCAACCATTTCTAAAATAAGCCTCAGTTTTTCTACCTTAAAGTGCTGTAGCAATTCAGTACCTCGGGAAATTCTCTTTTTAGAGCTGTTGTATAATAAATGGGGAAAATGCAACTGTGGGCTGGACTGCTGGAGCAGGTGGCTGGGGTATTTTTTTATGTTCAGCAAGCAGGTTTGGTATGATTGTGTAAAAATAGTCTAGTGTGGACACACTGTTCTGTGCAGCTTGCCTCAGTGCAGCATTTCTGTGTGGAGTTTTGAGGCAGAGAACTAGAAGTTTTTCCATCTTCACTGTACAATAATACATTGTATGCTTCAATATCTTACAGTTCTCCTGGAATTCTGTTTTCTGGGAGGTTCCACAGTGAGGAGAGTGCTTTCTAGACTAAAAACTGTTGTCTGAATGTTGGCTTTTGATGGCTGACTGCTATAAAAAGGTGTGGAATTGGTGCTTGCTCTGAAATGAGCATTTCTGGGGGTGTGTGGTGCCAGGCAGTTCATTAGTGTGGCTCAGTGATGCTCTGAAGGTCGTTGGTTCAATCAGTTTTTTCTCTCTTCAGTTGTCTCCAGCAGAACATGACTCAACTCTTTTGAGGTTCACCATCAGTGTTGTTATTTTGCATGCACACAGTGGGACTATTTAATGAGATTTTGTGGACAAACTCACTGGAGCTCTGACTTTCCCAGGGAGGAGGGTACAGCCACTTCTACCCACTTAAGTGTTGGTTTTTGGACCTGCTGCACACCTGGAAGGGCTTTGAACAAATCTCCTCACCTGAGACTTGCTGGAGGAGGAAACAGCTGAATTTTCAAGCAGCTAATTTGATTAATAAACAGAATAAAATACAGCTGGGGGTTTCAGACTAGACTTGATGGGGTTTGTCAAACCAGAATGTGCACTAGGACCACGCTGCAGGGCTGACAGCAGCCTCTGAAACTTGTATTAGTAATTTACACTGTCACTAAACATTTGACACTTTGATGGGTGCTTTGCAGAGTGGTTATGAGCAGTTAGGAAAGTGAGTTTTACCTGCCAGGTAGATTTTGCAGATTAGATAGATTTAGATGGTATATATAGATATTTATATATATATATTTATAGATAAATCCTTTGCATTTTCACTGGCTGTTGTATTTTACATGAATAAAATAATTTAAATTCTAATAATACAATAACTATAATGATTAATTACATGTGTTCTGTGTAGTTTTGGACTCAATCTGAGAAGATAGGGAGTAAAGTATTTTTGAGGTGTTTCTGTTTCTTCCTTATAGCTAATTAAATTACTGAGAAGGTCATGGAAACTGAGCAGTAAATGCAGTTAATCTGTAACACTTTATGGTGTCTTTACTTTCACATCAGTGTGATGTTCTGGTACATTTATTGTTTATTGACATTAAAAATTGGGGGAAAAAATGATTATACCCAAGATCTGGGTTTTGGGTTGGGATCAGTGAAGGTGTAAAAGCAACTTCAGAGTAAAATTTGATCTGAAATGGAGAGGTCTGTGGAATGTGGCTTGGGATTGGAAAAGATAAATAGGGAAGCACAGAAAACTTCAGGTGGTAGGAAAATTGTATTTCATGGCTTTTTCACTAGATCATTTCAGTTACTGCAGAGTTTTTCAGGTAAAATTCTACACAACTATTTAAAATTTGATTTTTAAATGTCACTTCAAGTTTCTGTATGATTTGAGTATCAGACTCAGAGCACAAGACTGTGACTCCAAAGTGAGGCTTCTTTCCTTACAGTACATAGAATTTTTAAAGCACAGAGGAATCTGCAGCACAAATGGCAGGAGGTGGTCTCAAACTCCAGCCTGCCCAGCCACCAGAAAACACAGAGCTTTTTGGCAGCTGCTCAGCACCAGGCAGGAGTGGAGAACAGAAGGCTGGGAAGCAAGGGGAAAATGGGAATGTCAGCCAGAAAAACTGGACTGCCTTGGTAATGGAATGTCCTGCCTGCTGGAAAAGTGGCCTCATGGGGCAGTCATTCTTTCCAGAGTGGGGAGACACCCCTCCAGCCCCCAAGCAAAGCTCACAGTGGCCAAAAAACCCCCTTTCTGCTGCATTTGCCTCCTGTCCAATGCCTTTGGGGTCCCATTTGATGTGAGTCACACAATGAAAAGGCAGATTTCAAATGCCTCCTTTTTATTGCTGCTGGCAGATCTTTAATCCAAGGCTAACACCTTCCTAAATCTCTTATCAGTTCCTGGTTTGAAGGTCTGCTGTGATACCAAATACTTAATAGCAGAAGGAAAAGGTGAGGTCATTTTAGTCTGAAAATGAGTACTTGCTGCTTCTTGTTCCTCAGTTTTTGCAAGTTTAATGTAATCCTTCACTCCGTGGGTTGATCATCAATCAATAGGATAAATTCAGTTCATTTGACTGAAAATTCTCAATTTCTTCTTTCAAGTATTTGATGCTCTGAGAGAATAACTGGTAATTTCCCCCCATCTCCTCTCTGTTGCTATAGTAATCCTAATTTTGAACCTTGTTTAAATTTGAACTCAGTTTAGCATACAAATGTTCTTGCCATTCCAGTTTCCCAGCAGTGTTGAGTTGTTATTTATTGAGGTGCTTTCAGCCCCTTCTGGCATGAGCTGATACAGGAATAAATGCAGAGCACTCCTGGAATGACTAAGGGAATATGGAGAACCCACCCTGGAAAAAAAAGGAGGTTTTTCTCCATCACAATCCCAGGGAAACAACTCGAGTGGGTAAAAAGAGCTGCTTCAGAGCTGAGAACAAGTGGGCACAAACTATCCAAGAATAAACCTAGTCTGGAGCTGGGAAAAGGTGGTTCCTAAGCAACCAAGGCACAGAAGCTGCACCAGCCTTCCCTGAGGAGCACTGGGATGAGGAGGCTGCAGGATGGAGCTAAATGGCTTATATAAGGGGGAGGAAGGGGATAGAAGTGGAGCTTGACACACTACCTCTTGACACACTTGTCAGTGGTGAGGTACCATCCAGAGAGCAGGGTGAGTTTCTTGGACACAGAGCAGTTGCCCTCAGAGAAATCCTGTCCATGGGGAATAAATGTGTTGTGTCCTGGGCACCTCCATCCATCTGAAGGCAGCTGGACAAAGAGCAGGGTTCTCCTGCCTCCTCCCACACAAAGATGGACTGGCAAACTGGGCAATTAACAATATCTGGTAGTTATTCCCTTGTTCTGACCTGTTAATTCATGCTTTGGTTCCTTCTGAGCTCTTTCAGACACAGGAGGGAACCTGTAAATCTGCTTTGTGCCATTGTTTCACCTCTAGCAGGAGCCTGCTGCTGGGTGTGTTTTAATCCAGAGGCAGAAATACAATATCTGCTTCATTTTTATCCCATTCTCTAACTCTGCCTCATCCAGAAAGCTTCATTCTTCACAGGAAATTGAAGCATGGAAAGTAGTTTGGGTAGGACAGGATAGAAATGTGATGATGTTTGAAAGGTTCCTTCCTGACTCTGCTTAATGTCAGTTATTGACTTCCCTTCAGCTCTGAGTTTCCTGTTGATGTGAGGCACTGGCTGCTGCACGAGGTTATTTTCCTTTCAGAACTCCTGGGGAAGGCTGAGAACATGTGTTTTTCCATAGGCTCAGGAGCTGGAGTGCAGTCTACCCTGCAGTTCTTGTTAGCAACACAACTGAAATGAAATCAGAGCTTTCTGGAGGCTTGGAGGAGAGCACTGACCTTGATATTCAGGAAGAAGAGGGATTAGGCTGACAACAGGCTGATGAATTAAGAGTGTCATCTCTGGAGATGTATTGCTGTTTTGTGTCATTGAACAGCTCCATAAAAACATCTGATTTCTAATGGGATCAAAAATATATATATTTCCTGATTGTTATTAGCCAACAGATCTCTGAAATTCTCTAGTCTGGTACTAGAATAGTGGGCAGATGTGAGGCAGGAGAGAAAGTAAATTGGTTTAGTTCAGAGAAGAAATGAAGAATAGAAAAATATATTGTTACTATAAGGTAAAAAAAAAGTTTAAAAAATCTCAATTGCCTTCCACAGAGAATTTCTCTAGGATATTTTTATACGTAATACACTTAAAAATCACTTTTTAATGGCACAATTTTGTATTAACCCGTGGAACTTAGTGCTGTTATGTTCAGAAGTTCAGCACAGTGCATGTAACATTAGACATTTTATACCAGTTATACAAATAATATAATTTTTTTTCATCATGTAAAGCAAAAGTTGACAAATCACTGCAAGAGAGTGTTGCAGTGTTGTGAAATCTGCACACTGAGCAGATTGTGAAAAGTGGATGTTTGGAGAGTGAAGCCACTGGTTTGATTGAGTTTGCCAGTTTTTGCCTCATTAGACAAAGTTTTGTTTGTTCTCTTCCCAAACCCCAAATGGTTTTTATTCTGGCAGCTCCACTCTGTGCTGTGGAAGCTCTTCCTCATGAAATCAGGGCAGAGGACTAAATAAGCATCAGGCTTATTATTTAACATTAGAACTGCCAGAGTTTTGGTTTAAAATACAAATAAATGTATCTAAAGCTACTCATTTGTGGCTCCAAGGCAGATGAGTGCAGAGATGGATCTGGGAGAGACACCATGGCATAAAGATATTGTGTCTGGGTATGCAAAGAAAGCTTTACATGTTAAAAATAGCCTGGAAAATGTCATTTATTGGGTGACAATAATAGTAGTGATAATGTTGAAAGATAAGAGGATGAGATTTTCACTCAGTGAAAATCCCTAATAAAGATACTGTGATAACAGAGTTGTTTTTAGATGAGCAATATGTGATAACACTGATGGTTTTCAGTATGAATCTTCAGATGTTTGTCAGCTAAAGGACTCAACAGCATTCTGACAGAAAAGAAAATGCTCTTGGATTTGGGAGCTGTGTGATGAGAGAAACTTTGTCTTGCAGTCATTTCCAGGACTTCTAGGAAGGTAGTGTAAATATCTTTATATAGAAATTGTGATTTAAACACTACCCACAAATGCTCAGTGCAGGGTGGGTAAAGGATGATGGAATCCACTTTGTTTTCTGCAGTTTTTCATCTACCTGAAGAACTTGCAGGATATTAACCACCATGTAAAGGAGGTGTGTGCTTTGGGGTTTTTTTTGTGTGTTTTTTTTTTTGTTTGGTGGTTGGTGTTTTGTTTTGAATTTGACTAAGTGTGTCTGCCAGTGGTCTAATGTGGGAATAAAATGCTACACATGAGGCTGACATTTGAAAGCTGCTTTTATGCACAAGTGCAGTATAAACCTTCATCTGCAAGGTTGATGTCAAAATAAATACCTAGGCTGGCACTCTCCAAAGAGATTTGTTTCCTCCTGCATGCAGGCTTTGGAAATCCTGTCTGATTCTGCTGTGTAAAGAGGAGAAACTGATGTCATAATTTATCTGCATTTCTGTCCCTCATCAAAACTGGGGGGTGCCACCTAGAAAAACCTGATCTGAATGCAAAGCTCATGAAAAATTCAACTTTTTTACTGCCTGCATCTGCCTGACTCAAGCCTGCTTCAAACCTCCAGTCTCCTCAGCAGCTCCTGCCTCTGCTGTGCTCTGATTCTCTCTGCAAGGGTTGTGCACTCACTTATTAACCCTTCTGCACACTGACCACTGTGGCACTTCTGACTCACCTGCCACAAAACAACTGCTGCATTCATGGATTTAGTGAATATTCCAGTTATTTCCATCTCTGACATCTCAACCTGGTGAATATTCCAGTTATTTCCACCTCAGGCATCTCAACCAGGTGAATATTCCAGTTAGTTCCACCTCAGACATCTCAACCAGGTGAATATTCAAGTTAGTTCCATCTCAGCCAACTAGTTTCACAAGGATAAAATATTTTTTCCTGTGAATATTTGCTGTAGAATCTGCAAAGTTGTAGGTAGATTAATGGTTAATTAATCAAGAAGTATTAAATCCACTGTGTGGCTCTGCCCAGTGGTGCCACACTCTGTTACTTTCCCTCTTAAATCTTGTTTTGTGATTTCTGAGCCCTTTGGAGCAGCTACACTAATTGCTGACAGCTTTCTTTTCATGTTCCTGAAAAGCAGAAAGAAATTCACATGATCCTTGAGTCTTAGGAGTTTGAGTGGCAACAGAGCATACTTGAGACTGATGATGTTTGCCAACAAATCACCAGCAAAAATGGGATGTTGTGTGCAAAAAGAGAGCTTGGGTACTTTAATTCAGATGCAGATTGCATAATAAAATATAAAATAAATAAAGAACTATCTTAATAAATAAAGAAATAAAGGGGGGTGCGTGTCCAGTTCTCTGTAAATTAATTATCACTGTTGATGGATGGACAAAAATCAGATTTTCCAAGACCATGCACCTTGGAGCAGGAGAAGCCTTAATGAAAGGGCTGATTTAGCACAAGAAAACCAGATATATTTATAATATCAGTGTGGAGTGCAGGCAAGAGCTGCTGTTTCTTAGTATAAGTCCTTGATTAAAAAAAGAAATAATAAAAGAAAGAAAAGGTTTATTTACTTATTGCATAAAGTGGAATTGTAGCTTTAACAAGCCTAGAGCAGTGTTTTTACTGTGTAACAGGGAAAATACTCTATTTATCTGTCACAGATAGAAAAGTCCCCCATCTGCTCTTGGTATTTGCAGGCTGCTTTCAAGGGTTAAATGACATTGTTGTGTTCCCTGCCAGTGCTCTGCAGAAATCTTATCCCTCCCTCTTCACAGAAAAATAACTGAATCCTGGCCAGGATGGGGCCACTTGGCTTGTGCTGCTGCAGCTCAGCCCCTCCTTCAGGGTGCTGGAAATGGGAACACTGAGGACACTGAAAATTGATGAATTTCCAAGTAGCAGGGGTTTAATTTCTTGCATTGTTTGCAGCTTCAGCATTGCTGAGCATGAGATAATTCACATTTTAAACATGTTTTGGGGTTGTTTTATATCTGGTAGCACTGGGTACATAGGTAGGTGGGATCCCTTTTGGAGAGGGTTTTTTTCCTGCTAGTTTTCTTTTTTTGTGTGTGTGGTTTAACTTCAGACAACTTTTACTGTGCAGAAATCATCTCCAGAGTCTTCTCCCTGCTGGTCCTGTTGGTAACTCCCCAATTTTGCAGTGCAAAAAGAAAATTTTTGCTGGGGGGGTGAGCCTGCTGTGTGCAAAAATAATGGAAAATTGATCACCTGATTTTTGTCAGCCACCATCTGATTTTTTTGGCCAGGTTTGGGCCTCGTGCCCTTGTGTTTTCTGCAAATGCAGCCTCAGAATTCCAATTTGAGTGGGTTTTATGCTTTCAGTTTGTCTCAGGCTGGGTGTCTAAAGCTGCTGGTCTGCTGTGACCTGCACTCCCAAACCTGGGGGCAGTGGCTTGGCAAGGGCATGTGGGTTCACTGAAACCTAAAAATAAGCAGCATTTGTGTTAAACCTCTTTATTTCTACAGGCTCGTGACCCTGAGGGCAAAAATAAATGTAATTTGTTGGCTGCTGCTGCTGCTGCCACCAGCCATGGGTATGAACAGAGGGAGAATATTTGATTTTTTTTCTGTTTTTTTTGTCCCAGAGATTACGTAATTATGGTTTTTACTTGAGCTGATTTGAATTGGAGCTCAGATTTCTGTAACAAAATTCCAGCAACTGCTGTGGCATTTGGCATATTTTTATTTGGCATAAAAAACTCATTTTGGGGGCTCCTCAAGTCCACATTCAACTTGCAGGTTTCAGACTCAGTGTTGGGGAGAAAGAAGGAGTTTGAGGATGTCATTGATTCCAACCATGATGGTATTGTCACAATGGAAGAGCTGGAGGTGAGTCTAAATAGTGATTCTAAATTATTCTAATTAGTTCCAGTGCTTTTCAAACCAAGAGTTGTTTTTTCAAGCTTTAGAGAATGTGAAATACCAAATATTTGAATTAACAGTATGGGGAGAGGGGGTTGTTTCTACTTTATGAACCTTTGGATCATAGTGTTGTTCCTCAGAGCTTGCAGACAGTGTTATGCTGCTGCTTAAAGAGTTCTCTCAGCAGAATTTCTTCACAGGTCTGCTCTTAGGATATTTTTTTTGGTCACATCTATGTTTAGGTTTTAGAGTATGTGAAAGCAAGTCACAGAATTCATTAGGTGCTCTGATTCATGGGACAAAGAGTCATAGTTTGAGTTACAAAATGAGTAACTGGTAACCTGTATATTCATTGAAAAAAAAATAAAAATTTGACCACCAAACCATGAGGTCCCAGTAGCCTAGAAAATAGCAGAGTTCTGTTGTGTTTCCAAGTGTTTTTCTTTTTTAAAACACCCCATGCTTTTTTTTTCAAGTGTGAATTCTAGTTTGTAGCCTTTTTGAACTTCTTCTTGCACAAGTAAGGCTTTCTTCTGATAATTCTGTCTACAACAGTCTACCAAACAACATGAAGTAGTTTGCACCCTACAGTTGTGGCTGTTTGGTGGCCCAAGGAGGAGACTTGGGACTTGTTTCTGGGTTTTGTTCTTTCTGGAGGTGAGACTAGCAGGATTCCAGCTGCAGCACAGAGAGTGTGACAGGAGGACCTCAAATCTTGCTCTCCTCCCTGAGACAGGATGGATGTTAAAGCACCTAACATCCTAATATGCAAATCTGTAGCTAAGAATGATCTTACTGGCTTTTTTTACTAAGAATTTGAGTTTCAAAATAGCAGTTTGAGCTGGGAAAGTCTTTTACAAGTCTACACACACAGACACACTTTGTAGATATCACATCTTCTGGGAAGCAGTTGGAGATAATCTTGAAGTTTTCTACAGCTTGAACTGAAGTACACTGCTTGAAAACCTTTAATCTATTTTAAGTTAGGTGAAGGGGCAAAATGCTTTGTTCCTGAGACTGGTGACCTCTGTCATGTCTGTCTGGTGGTTTAAAATGGAACAAGAAAGTTCTAAATTAAACACCTTTGAAAAAAGAGCATCTCTAAGAACAAGAAAATTTAGGTCATACAGGTGATATTTTGAATTTCAAACTGGTATTTCTTCACAAAACTCCCCTCCCAGATTTGATAGTGAGTTTAGTTTGCAATCAAAATGTCAAAAGAGAACCTGGATTTCTTTTAGAACCCCAGAGAAGCAGTGAATGGAAAATTAGCTTTGAGACAGGTGTTAGCCTGTTGAAAAGATGTGCTGCCACTTTCTTCCATGGCTTCTGTGGACTTTGGAATGGCTTCTGTTGGTCTCCTAACTGCTGAGGCTTACACAGAGATAAGGTCAACACTGGTGTTGGGTGGAAATGTGTGATGCTTAGTGACTGAAAATGGTTTTCTTGCTTGTTTTAGGAATACATGGATCCTATGAATGAATACAGTGCCCTAAATGAAGCAAAGCAAATGATAGCAGTAGCAGATGAAAATCAGAACCATCACCTAGAGCTGGAGGAGATCCTGAAATACAGTGAATACTTCACAGGCAGCAAGCTCATGGACTATGCACGGAATGTCCACGAGGAGTTCTGACCCTGCTCCCTTTTCCAGAGCTCTCAAGCACCTTTTGCTTCCAAAAAACAAAACCAACACAACAAAAAACACAAAAGAAAGAAAACACCAATAAAACCACAAACCACTCCTAAAGAGACAGAAACTTCCTTTGCTGCTATCTCTGTTATATGCCCACAGTGTGTCCTGGACTGAAACCTTCCGTCCATCCTTAAGATCTAGAGCTCTCCTGCCTCTGGTTTGAGAGGGGGAGAAGCAGCCCACAGATAAGGACTGGACTACAGCAGTTAGCCCTGGTTTGTACAGTTAATCCAGCTGAAGCTTCAGCTGCTTTTGGCTACTGGTATTTGCTGGAGGCTTCTTAAATATTTAACTACTTTTGTTGCCCTTGTAGCTGCTGATCCATGGAAATGACAAATTAACACTGAAGGATGTTGGCTTTTGTCAAGGGGATTGTTGTTCAGATGTGTGTGTTTTGACCTCTTGGGAATATCCACATATGGACTGATTGGCTGATCTTTTTTTCTTTCTTTCCCTCAAGACATCTCAACCCATTTATGTATTGTTGAGAATTTACTAGAAGTTCTCCCTCCATCCCTGAACTACTTTCAGGAGGTGTGGGGAAGAATTGATTTGAAATGTTGTAGAGAAATTCTTCTGCATCTCCTCTAAAAAGAAACCTGGTTATAGTGTGAGAGGTTTTGTGTTTGCAGCTGCACTGGGAACGTGAGAGACTTGAGATTGTTTGTGTCTTGAAACTGCATTTCATTCTCAAATGAAACAATGGGAAAGGATTCTTTGTGGATCTCAAGATTCTGGATTGAGCAAGGGGATTTATTGAGGTGTATGATTTGGATTGGGAAGTGGCTAAAGAACAGATCTCAGAGAGCTGGGATTCATTAGGAGAAGTGTGGCCAGCAGGTCAAGGGAGGTTCTCCTCCCCTTCTCTGCGCTGGTGAGACCCCCACCTCGAGTACTGTGTCCAGTTTTGGACACCCCAGTTCAGAAAAGACAGAGATTTATTCTGTCTGTTTTTTTTTTTTACTGGAGAGAGTCCAGCACAGGGCCACCAGAATGATTAGGGGAGTGGAGCATCTCCCTGCTGAGGAGAGGCTGAGAGAGCTGGGGCTCTTTAGTCTTGAGAAGAGGAGACTGAGGAGGGACCTCATCAATGTCTATCAATATGTTAAGGGTGAGTGTAGAGAGGATGGAGCCAGACTTTTCTCAATGTCATCCCATGACAGGACGAGAGGCAATGGGTGCA
>JANHGL010022478.1:10066-28435 GCA_024611195.1 Ceyx melanurus
AATATATATATAGAAGGTTTCTCTTGCACTCCAGTGTATATAGAACTTTTTTCAAACTATTAATTAAAATTTTTAACATTCCACTCTTTATTGTATGGGAAAAGTCTTTAATTGAGAGTTAGTATGTATTTATCCAGTTTTATTTCTTTATTCAGGAAAAACTGATCTGAAATTAGAAGTGTTTTACATTGAGAGTAGCATGTGAGAATTGCAAGAGGCTGCAACTTAAAGTGACTGGAGCTTCCTTATGTTGTAGTGAGGATGCAGACCAAGTCAGGTTGGAGGTGACTCTTACCCTGTGATGAAATTAACATTTTTCCAGTGGGGGTTTGAACAGGAGGTGTAATGCAGGTGTCATATTGGGATCTGAATTCTTGGCTTCCAAATCAGTCTTAGGGCAACAGACTGACATGTGAAGTCGAGAGAAAGTAAACCTGCACTCTCTTAACTTGGGTGGTTTTCATTTGAATGAGTGCATTTGGGAGTTGATTTCATCATCCACTTCTGTGGTAACTTCTTCAATTAATTAGAAGTCCTGTACTAAAGAGTTGGTTGAAGAATGATGGCAGGTTCTATTAATTTCGACCAGTAAATCAACAGCTTGAATTTAGTGAGCATTTACTTATTTTTTGATCAAGTAATTGGGGTTTCACCTGCATAAAAATGTTCTTACTGAGTGAATATGCATTTTAAATAAATTTAAAAGTAAAACAAGAGTAATTTCAAGCCTGTATTTGGAAAACAGTCATTAATTATTTGTGACTCATCATCAGAACTCCTAAGAACCGGTCTCATTTTGTTCTCTTTCACCCTTTCCAGGTGTTGCACTCTCAGTCTCGGCATATTGATGTCAGGATGGCTTGTGTAGACTATCTTCGGAAAAATAGGGAGAAATTTGAAGCTGTAAGTGTTTTTGTTTGTGAGCATTTTAAAATGTTACTTTATTCCATTGACTTAGTTCTAAGGTAGATTCAGTATGCATCATAGCTTTGTGCTTGTTGATGCCTTTTAAAGTGACTGCTTTTAATTGGCACTTACGTGGTAGTAACTCATTTTCATAAACCTGGAGGAAAACCTGCATACTTCTTGGACTGGAGAGATGTGGGATGGGAAGAGTTTGTAATGCTTGTTAAAAACAAAAACATTCTTAAACTTTAATAGTCTGTAGTGAAGCTACCAGAAGCTGGATGTTGTTTTATTATAATGCCTATTTTAATGAAGGTCATAAAATATTCTTACTCTGGTATTTAATTGCTTTTACAATTTATAAAGGACTTGACTGATGAGATTAGCTAAATTTGATTCAGGGTCTGCAATTTATTATGAATTGTCAATGTGGCTTTTTTTTTTTTTTTTTAACAACCATGGACATAAAATATTTTTATATCAATTTATATTTGGCCAATGCTGTCAGTGTTAACATTATAAAATCCCTTTATTTTTTTTCCTCCTTTGAAAAGAACAACAGTAAATAATGGTGCTTCTGATTGTGTTTGTATGTGCTTTAGTGTATATACCATTTACCTAAGTCCTAAGAGAGTCAAAACAGGAGTATGTGTGAGCATTTGTTACTAGAGAGTTACTACTCAGCTCTCTTTGTCCTAATTTTGCCTGGAGCCAAAATGAAGAGGCTGTTCTAGTTGCACCTTGTCTCAGAGAGTGAAAGAGGGAATAAGAGCGTGTTTATTTGCTGTAATTTCTGACAAAGTGCCCTATGCTCAAATGTGGATGATAATGTGGCAGTTGTTAAGAATGAATGATGTAAAATACTCTCAGAGAGTGCAACTCTGACTTGACTGTTTAGGACTGTTTGTTTCCAGTCCATCTGAGTGAGGACTTATCAACTCTTAGATTGTGCTCTATTTTATAATTTTTTCACTACTGACTTTTTAATTCCTTTCTTTCCAGAATTACACCACTCACTCCAATACCTGCTTCTCTGCTTCTGTTTTGTTGTTGCATTGTATAGTTTTTTTGAAATACTATGACCCTTTTTGACTCTTAAATGTGTGTTGTTTCCTCTTCCAGTTCTGGTATCTTCTCAGTTGGGTAGCTGTCTTATTAAACCTAGCTGGTTTTACTGTCCTGGTCTCTCTCCAGATTCCCAGTGTCATTGTTGTGTTTTGTTTTTTTTTATCTTCAGACTGGATTTAAGTGATATGACCTCTCTGCTATCCATATTTGCTCTCCTTGTGAAAAGGCTCTCTTTTGAAAGCCTCTTGTCATTTTTCAGAATAGGTGTTCTGTATCTGTCCTCATTTTCCAGGTTCCTACCCCTTCAGGTACCTCACTTCAGCTCTGCTGTCTCCTTTGCTTCCCATATCTCTTGCTATACTTTGTGTTTTCCATCTGGAATATAAAATTGTTAACTTGCATCTCTTTAAAAAGAAAAATCCCAAAACTACACAAAAACCAAATGCCTCTTTTCCTAGTCTCTTAGTTCAACTATTCACTTATCTGCCTTCTGAGTGGTTGTATCTCTATTGACATGTACTGGTCATACTCAGTGAGATTCCTCTTCTCTCTAACCTAACCATTTCAGCTTGGATTTCTGCCCCTCATGTTCCATTGGTAGTGCCCAAATTAAAAAAAAATATTAAAAAAAAATAATTAAAAAAGTGTAACCAAATTTTCAGGTGATTGTGGGTCAGCACCATCTTCATTTTAATTTTCATCCTTTCTTGAAGTGTTGCCTTTGCTGCTGTCTTATTTCATTCTCTTTTTTTAACACTTCAGTTTGCTCGAGAACTTTACCTGTGTTCTTCCAATCTTCCTCTGTGTATTATCTTTAGGTCATTTAATAATGAAATACAAAACAACTGCTGTTTATTATTGTTTTTTACTGATCCACTTTTTAACTTTATACCTGAGTGCTTCTGTCTGAATTGAATATTTTGGCCAGAATTTGATTGTTCTCATAAATAATACTGTCCAGCTAGGTTCAAAATAGCTAAAGCAAAGCTTCTAATCTTGCTATTCCATGTAATTTTCCTTATTACCTTGTTTCTTGATCACTCTGGGTAAAGAGGCCATCCATAGAATCATAGAGTCATTCATAGAACTGTCTGGGTTGAAAAGGGACCTCTAGAGGTCACTTACTCCAACCCCCCTGCTGAGAGCCGGGACATCTTCAACCTGAGAAGGTTGCTCAGAGCCTTGTCAAGCCCCACCTTGAATGTCTCCAAGGATGGGGCCTCAACCACCTCCCTGAGCAACGTGTTCCAGTGAACTTCTTCCTTATTTCTCATCTAAATCCACTCCATTTTAATTTAAAACCTTTGGTTTTAAAACCATTTGTCCTTTCACTCCAGGCCTTTGTAAACAGGCCCTCTTCACTCTTTTTATAAGCTCCCTTCATGTACTGAAAGGTAGCTTAAGTCATAATGGGAATTGCATCTTTCTTTGGACCTCTCTGGATCTTTACTATAACTAATTAAGCAGACTGTATCTAAATAGCACTTTTTAGATAGAGCCTTGACCAGAATGCCTGAAATGAGTTGAAGTTAAATTTGCCTCAGTTGCTGCAGCATCTTTCTCTGGTCTGGATTTATGTGGATCTGGACTCTTCCTGTGTGCTGAGGATGCAGCCTGAGGGTGGGCAAGTGCAGCCAGAGGGTTACTCCTTTTATCCCGGCACTTACATTGTAGCCCCTTTCACTGAAAGCAAAAGCAGTTTGTTGGAAGAGGTACAGAAAAGAGGAGAAAGTGCTTTATGATTTGCATATACTCTTATTGCTACTTGAGTACTACACACATGTGACTCTCATTTCTGATTGTCCCTTGCTGCCTATTTCTTTTAAGCAAATGCTTGAACAAGCCCCCCCCCAAGCTCTCTCAAGTGAGCTGCGCACACCTGGGGTGATTGCTTATAAACATCTACTTGAGCTCATCTTTGCTTTCTTTATTATTTCCCTTTTGGCTGCTGGATTTCTTTCTGGGGGTACTTCATTTGTTTAATTTTGGATTGTGTGATGACTGAAAAAGCTGTTTATATGGTTATTTTCTGGATTGCAAACCTATGTTTGACCACTTACTCCCTCATCTCTACGTTACTTTATAAGTGGATTGCAAGTTCTTTGAGTACCTTTAAGTTTCCAGTTGTACGTTCCTGTTGGTATAGTGGGCCATAGATTGGGGTTTCCATATGCTATGGTAATTTTTTTTTTTTTTTAATACAGTTCATAGAGGGGCCATTTGAAGAGTATTTGAAATGTCTGGAAAATCCACAGGTATGTTAAACTTAATTTATAATAGAGAACAGCACTGATGTTGAAGTTAATGGGTAAGAAGATAATTTTATTTTCCTCAGAAATGTTTTTTAGTAAGCTTTAAAAGGTGTTTAAATTATGTGACTATAGGCTTTTATGTGTGTACTCTATTGTAAAATATTTTGAGGAACTTTTTGTCTTGATTTAAACCTGTAATTCCTTAAAATTGTATCCGAACGTTAGCCAGCAAACATAGTGTGGCTAGCTTTTTCTTACAGACAGTCTTGAATAGTTTAGGTGTTGAAGAGACAGCTACTGATCTAAGGGATTCTGTGAATAGTGGCCACAGACTCTTCTGAAAATACTGGTTAGAGTAAAATTAACATTACTTCCCTCTGAATTTATTCTTAGGGTTTTTATTAGGGAGTTATTTTGTGTGAGGGGAGGAGGAGGAGAGGGCTATCTAGTGCAACATTGCAAAATTTGTTAATTTTTTGTTTGTACACAACTTTTATTTTCCCTTCCTAGAAATTAAAGCATTATTTTTATTGTTTTCCCCTGCCATGCATGCAGCATCTCTAGATAGAATGGCTGACCAGATGGTTCTTTATTTCAGTTTCTAACATGAATGGGGGAAGGAGGGGAAAAAGTGAATGTTAGCCTGCTTTTGCTTCTGTCTTGTTTTGTTCATTCCAGGGTTTCAAATTGTAAAGCTTTGTTAGACAAATCCTGAAATTACATGCTATACTGAATGGTAAATCATGCCATTTTCCAGTAGAATGTACGCTGTGCTGAACTACTACATGTAAATGGTTTACAGCACTGTACTCTGTGTGTAGAAAATGTCTTTTTCATGCATCTCCTAATGTTTTAAAAAAAGTTTGATAAATAATACTTTTTTCTTTTTTTAACATGATCAGAGAAATTATTATTGTTATTCTAGGTTTTTAAATTGTCATGGGAATTGAAGAAATTTTTTTTAAAAAAGCCACTATACTGCTTCCGACAAATCCCTGAGCAAAACTTTAATTTGGGTTGTTTTTCTTTTAACAAGAATTAAAAAAAAAAAAAAAAAAAAAGAAAAATGCCCAAACAAAACACAAACAAGGAGAGTGATCTGGTCACATCATACTGGAACTCAGTACAGTGATTAGGCTTATAATGGAAGCAGCAAGTTTTACTATTCTGTGATTTGAGTCTGGGTTATGGTGTTACTGGCATTTCACTGTTCAGCAGCTTTAAAGGGTAGATTTTTGGTCTGTCTTTACGTATTGGTAATACAGGTGCTTGCATGAGAAATGCGACTATCACAAGTTTAATTTGGCTGTTTGGCAGTGGTCGGAGCACTTCACAAGAGCCTATCAAGATACTTGTGTGGAAATTATCTGTGTGTTAGGCATGAGAGTTAAGACTCAAGGTTCTTTTTCCAGTTAATCTCTAGTTAAAGGCCCACAAAACCAGACAGCTTTGAGTAGAAAGTAATACTTTTGAAAGCACTTGGTAAATCTGACACTCGCTTCTTTAAAAAATCACTTTTGAAGAGCTAGATTGTTGGTTGCTTAAGTTTAACAAAACCAAACCACTATATCACCTCTCAAAATCATAATCTTTAATAATAGATTTTAATTTATGTGATTGTAGTTCTCTGTTTTCATACTGATACATTTCTGGTTTGGGAAAAAATTCCCTCTAGCTTGTACCCATTAGTCATCTTACTGGAATAGATGTTTTATTTTCTTTTTATTAAATAACCTTCAAATACAGTCAAAATGTCTCAATTGAACTCCAGACTCAGTGTTAATGTATTTATTTTCAACAGTGATGTCTCGCTTCTCTTGATCTGTACATGAGGAAGTATAATAATGGTGTCTTTGCTTGAATTTAATTTTCTGTTGTTTTTTTTTTTTCATACAGGAATGGGTTGGACAAGTAGAAATAAGTGCCCTTTCTCTTATGTACAAGTAAGAAAACCTTTGCATGTATCTTACTAAGTTGTTAGTGAATCAGTTGGAATAGAAAAGATGGAATTGCATGTTATACTGTAGTTCTCCAGAAAATTGCAAATACGCTTTGAAAATGGCATCTCTCGGGGTATTAAAAATATAAAAATGAGCTTTGAAAATGCCATTTAATCTTTAATCTGAATTCAGGTTTGCATTAATGTCATGCATCTCACCTGCACAACTACTTGTGGGTAGTAGTCATGCAGTTTGTATTTGTTAATTTTCATAATTTTTTCTGTTAAAATTACTTTTCTTCCTATTACCAAGGCTTTAATATTAACCCTTTTGCTAAGCTCTGGGCTGTGCCTCCTTCTGTGTGCCAGTGCTTAGTGTTGTATTGTGGGCTATGTCCTAGAACGCTGTTCTTTTGCCCTGGTATGAAGCCGTATTTACAGGTATAAGACTACCTGTTAACTAGTTACTAGCTTATCCTCTTCTGTGGATGTTTTTCTTTTTCCACTGTACCAGTATAGATGAAATGGTATTGTTAAGGGCCAGTAGCTTTATCCGTGCTTCAGAAATGTTTTGGTATTTGTGCATAGATAAACCTCTTGGTGATGCACAGTTTTGCTGATGTGTTTTTATTAAATGTAATCTTCTATATGAATCTTTCTTCACGAAGTAGTGTGGAACAATATGATGAATATTTTTAACCACTTCATAATTACTGTGCAAGGGAATGAGCAGTTAACAGCATCTTCTTTTTCTGCTGTTTGTAAACCAGTTTAAAAATGATGTATTTCAAAATGTGTACTGTAATTTAATTATTTGCTTTGTGTTTTGACTCTTGGTGAGATGGTTAGCTAGTATGTTTCTTTCCTTTTAATATTACTTTCAGGTACTTAAATGAGTGCTAAGTGTGGGAAATAGCATTCAATTCTATCTTTGCAATTTATGTGGTTAATGGGAAAGTTTGGAGTTGCATGTGGTGCCTGGGTGCAAGAGGACTGGACTGAAAGTCAGAGTAAAATTTGGCTTAATAGGCTTAGAAGAACTGATGGTTATATTGGGCCAGGGTATAACTGAGTTTACTAAGGCAAGAAACTTGCATGCTTGATTCCATAAGAACGGGATGCAATCAACTGGATGTAGCTGATCTTCTCTTTGTTGTCATTATTGGCCATGATAAATCTATTCTCATGAAATAGAAGCAGTTTGTTTTGAAGTCATGATACATTGGTATCCAGGGCCACAGCTGGTAAATGGAATAGAGAGACAAATCCTGGTTGATAACGGGATTCTTTTTTTGATTTCCATTTGAAGCGTAAGGAAGCTTGTGATGTAGTTGCAACCATGTGTAGGATTTCACTGAGAGTGAAACGCATGAGAATTGTTTCTCCTGTACTTGTCTCAAAGACTGGCTTCTATTAAAAAAGCAATTTAGAGGCTCTGGGAATCACAGAATCACAGAAATTAGGGGCTGGAAGGGACCTAGAAGATCATCTAGTCCAACCCCCCTGCCTGAGCAGGATCATCTAATGCTGATGGATCTAGGGGGAAAGCCCTTTCTGCATGCTGGCAGGCTGAAGGGAAGCAGAAATAGGGATTTCCTCTTCTGTGCCAAGTGGTGGATGGAGAGTTTCAGATTTTCAAGCATAGGATGTAAATGCAGTATGAAAAGGTTTGTTTTGATTTTTCACTCTTCAGATGTGTCACAAATACAGTTTGGTTGTCTAGTAAGTTTTCCTTGCCTCCCTGAAGCGGGTATATCTCTGAGCTATGAAATTCTTTTCCTCTTAGAATTGCTTTTTCTGAGTTGTAGAAAATGTTTGGTTTGTGGCTTGTTGTTTGTTTGGGTTTTGTGGGTGTTTGCCTCTTTATAATCCAAAACTTTCACTTGTGAATATACATAACTGTTTTGCAACACTAATAAAACAGAAATAAGTTGAAGGAAGTGATAAGTTGCTCAACAAAGAAATCAAAGGGAGGATTATGGATAGGAGAGATGATAATGACATTTAAGGTCATGATAGAGACTGACTAGCAGAAAAACAAGTAGCAAAGATTGATAGTTCCTCAGGTTTTAGAAAATAAAACATCTACTGGTATGTCATGTCAGTATCAGTTGTGGATTGTCCTGTATTGTCATTTTATATCCAGATCAGCTTTTAATGCTTTTTAATCTAACAAGCTAAAAAAAAAATGTGTGGAACGTAAATTCTAAATTTACTTAACTGTAGTAGCTCAACTCTTCATTTATGGTATTTTTAATCCTCTTACATGTAATGAGGTACCCACACTTGGATTGCAGTGCTAGACATTTTTTAAACCTGTTTAGGAAAACAACTCTTAAACAATGAGTAATTGGCAGACTGTACAGACACACTATGTGCTGGTTTGGTGTAAACTTGCCCAAAAATTTATATCCATTCTTTCAGTTGAAGAGAAAACAGAGAGGTTTTTTTTGCCACTTTAAATTCAGCAATTTGAGTCTAATAAAGACAGCATACTATTAGACTCCACACTTCCTGGAGTCTTTATTCAAGAGAAACTGAGCCACTGAATATCCTTTTTGCAGTGTATTATCCATTTAAAATGCAGGAAAAGATTCTTCTTGCTGCACATGAAAAAACGGAGACACCTGGAGGGCATGATTTCAGAGATGCTGGGATCTTGGTGATAGTGTCTGATCCTTGGGCAATGCCTGCTGATGGTCTGTTGGGCTTTTGGCATGCTCTGTAGCACGCTGGGGCAGCTGGGCTGCTGCTGGGGAGCAGAAATGTGTGGACTTCATTCTCTTCTGAGAATGAGAACTTGATTTTTGGAGGCAAGAAGAATGTCTGTGCACAGACAAGGCCTGTTGTGTTAGCTGGTCTCTGTGCCCAAAAGGGTTCTTGCACACATGCAGTCCATCTGCCAGTAGAGATTTAGTGTAAACCCTTGCTCAGCTGCTGGAAACTTAGCATCTTTTTCTGTCTTTGTTCATAAACCCAACCTTCCCTTTGTTCTGGTGGGTTTCCAAATGGCAAAGCCTGAGGAATTTCTCCAGGACTGAGGAGCCATCATCTTTCTAGATCCAGAAAATGTTGTCTGGAAATTTGTTTTACTTGTCATTGGCGCTTTGCGTGTTGTGCCAGCACATCGAATAAAAGTATATTCTTTCATGAAAGTAAGCTTGCTTTTTTGTTTTTGATCAGTGGTGGTTGTACTTCTTCAGTATTCTTTTCCACTAGATGTTTTCTGTGGTTAGGTATGTTCCTTGAACTGGACTTGAATATTCTAGTTTTTACTGCTATTAATTTTGAAATGAATTATTAACCGCTACTTTTTTTTTTTTTGCTCAGGAAAGATTTCATAATATACCGGGAACCAAATGCTTCTCCTTCGCATGTAACTGAAAATGGCTTTTCTGAAAAGGTAAAAACCTCATAATTTATGGCTGTTGTGAAAGACTGAATAAAAGCTACTTGTGTGCTAATTCCCATAGCATCCTCCATCTTTCTCGCTTTCACTTTCTGTCAAATTCTTTTTGATTTAAAGGACATCTGCTAAACACTTTGCTATCTCTCAGGATCTTAGAATATCAATAAAACAAAGTGGTTTGGTACATGAAATTGAATTGAAAAGGTTGTGCTTATATGAAAAATGTAAAACTTGTAAATGTGAAACATTTGTGTGCTGGTTGTTTTTTTCTTAATAGGTATTACTGTGCTTCTCAAATGGAAACCACTATGACATTGTTTATCCCATTGAGTATTCAGAAAAGGCTGCTCTGTGCCAGTGTAAGTATTCCATTGGTTAGTTAAAAGCACATCTTTTTACCAAAAATCTTAAAATATTATCACAGGAAATTATTATTATGAAATAATAATAAATATGAAAATACTATTTCAGGGAAAGGCTCTATGAAAGTTTATTATAATAATTTAGTAGCTTAGCTTTCCATTCGAGTTGTCAATGACTGCACTACTTTGCAAGACCATGAATTCTTACTGTGTCATGATTCTTGAGAAAGCAGTTTATATACCAAGAGGAGGAGGCTTACCTGCCTCTTTGCATCTGGATGGCCCAATGTAAATAGAAAGTGTTGGTGTACTAGTTTATTCTGTGTCATATTGTCTTTGGCCAGCATTCTCTTTTTAACTCATTTTAGACTATGTTACCAAACAAACTGTTAAAATTATCCTTGCATGTGTAACTCATTACAGAAATTATGGGAGTTGTATGTGCAAAAGATAAACTGTCCTCATGCGTTACTGCTTTCTTTACTAGATGGCAGAAATGCCCAGAGTTCTCCATCAGTTTTGAAGGGTCACTGTGATAATTCTAATACTTCATGAAATCTCTGCTACTGTGCAGTTAAGGCCAAATTTGCTGTCAAGGGACCTGATTTCTAAGCCAAGGTGGATGCAGATGGTTTTGCTTCTGATGTCTTCACTGTTTCAGTTAACACATCAAAATGCTTGCTTGCTTTGACTGAAGTAATTTGAAATGCTTCTGTAATGGTGGTATAAAAATCTCATTTACCTTGTAATTGATTTTGCCCTTCCGCTTTCTCCTCCTCTTCTCCAGCTCTGCTGTATGAGTTGCTTTATGAGAAAGTATTTGATACAGATGTAAAGAAGATCATAGAAGAACTTAGTGCTGTTGGTGTGTCAGAGGAAAGTAATGGTAGCAGTGAACTGTCTGCTTCAGATTCAGAAGATGACAGCTACAGGTAAATGGGATGTGGAAGTTTAATGTAAGGTTCTTGTGTGCCATACATGTTAAATTAATCTTCTGAATTTATGATGGGTAGTAGAATCTAATTATTAGGGTTGAAAAACTTCACAGATTACAAAGAAACACAAAGAGGTAAGGTTAGCACTGTGAAAGAATAAAATGTGTAATCTTCACTGCACCTAAGGACAGGGTTCTGGGTTTTCCGTTCTTCTTGCAGCAGAGCTTTGGGTCCCTTTACGTAATGGAATGTTGCCTTTGCAGTGTGTCTCTCTTCTTGTTAGAAACAGTGGAATCCCCTGGGAGAACTGTCAGAGTGCCAGTCTGGCTTGGTGTACTCCATGAGAATTATTTGGCTTATGCTTGCAACTGAGTTACAGGAGTCTGATCCAGTTTGTGGTGTTTCCACATCTGAGGGCTGAAATGCCTGCTTGAGATGTAGCTACTGGAGAAACGCAGATGTGCCTTGCTCCATTTTGTTCCTTGATCCTTATGAAATGATGGTTTCTGTGGGATTGTGTTCCTTTTGCTGAACCTGGATGATTGAGCATGAGATTTTGACCTACCAATTCCTTTTTCACAGTCTTCCCAGAGCTGTTTTTGTATTTACACATTGCCAGTCTTTCTGCTGTTTAATATTGTTCTTATACCCCTGGCTTTTGTGAAATTCCATTGCAGCCATGGAGATTATGCTGCATTAGCGCATCATGTACTCTCTTCCCACTGGTTGTTCAGGTCCTTTTAGGGGTGCTCTGCTGTAGTGTAGCATATTCTTTGAGATGTCAGGAGCTGATTTTTATTTTGAGATGAAAACAACAGAAAGGAAGATGATGGAAATCACCACAGAAAGAAAAACAAGTTCTGGGAAAGGGTTAGCTTCCTTTCTTGTTTGGAAAAAAAAAGAATACTAGAGAATATTTCCACTTAAAATAAAAAGTATTTCTGCTTTGGGGACCAATTATTGCAGTTAAATGTCAGAGAGTGGAAATCTTTATTGCTTTATTCCTTTATTCCTTTCTGTTCTTGCAGCTTTGCTGGGCTTCACAGGCAGTAGCATTACCTATGTCTTTGGGATTCATAAGAAAATATACTGCTAATCTCTGTAGTACCTTTATAAATGAAGGTCATATACTCACTTGAGCCTGTCACACTCAGTGTTTTTGATTTAAACCATATGTCTTACATTGCAAGAGCTAGTATGTCTTTTGACCTAGTTAACCCAAATTACTAACACTTTGCTGTGTTTATGAAGTTTTTTTTATTTTTTCTTGTCTGAAAGTTGACTTCAGCTTATTTCATTACCTAGTTTTCCAGAAGATCTTTTTCAGTTTGTAGATGTGAGCTTGTTAGTTATGTTGTTATTAAATGTAACAGTTCAGTTTATTTTGGGGAGAAGTTAATGCCAACAGTTGACTACAACTGGGCTAGGGAAAAATATATTTTTTAAAAAAAGTTTTATCCATGGAAAGTAATTTTCCAGTGATGTCTGGTGTAGAAAATAAAAATAAATGGAGTTCCTGATGCCAGTTAGGAGTGTTGGGAGTTTGGTTTGGTGTTGTCTGTGGTGGTGTTTATTGGTGGCTTTTTTTAATACCTGTTTTCTGCTCTGTTTTCCTTGCATAGTTGCAAACATTTTAGAGGAAAGTTTTGTTTCCCTTGCCTATCCCCTCTGCTTTTTTTTTTTTCTTAAGTAATGGCTAAGTCCGTACACATAAATTAGACTTTCTAAAACTTGTACTTGGAAACGAAATTCTTACTTATAGCTTTGTATGAAACAGAAATTTAGTTGTTTTAGACTTAGTTCTTTCATTTTCAGAGATAAAGATTTTCTGTGATATCCTTATTGTAGAAAGCTATGTAGATAGTTCTAGTTTCTTTTTTATCCACCTCCAAGATGTTTTTTACCTGATATCTAGGCCTTTTTAAATACTGTATTACCACAGCTTGCTTCTGTCCTTTTGCAGAAGTAAAACTACAACAGTGAGTGATATGAATGGATTGAAGTCTGGCAACAAGGTATTTACATGTTAAGATTTATTTATTATTTATTTATTTATCCTTAGAACTTGTACTCTGCTGTGCTTTTCAAGGCTTAATGTACTCTGCTGTGCTTTTCAAGGCTTAATGTTCTTGAGAGAATTCTGAGTTTCTAGCTTTCCTAACATGTAATACCTTAAAAACAAATTACTTCCTTGAAAAGTAGTGTTTGTCTTTGATATGCCAAAAGGTGGATAGTGTCCTTTTTGACGCTGCTTGTTTCTTACTTTTGTTCTGCTATGATTAAAAGAACACTACTGAATTATGTTCTTCAAATATCTTTATATTTTCAGCTTCTTTATATTTGAATTTGAAGCTTAAGCACTGTGATTGAGCACTGCACATCTTCATGTAGTTGACCATTTAGCACTTTGTTTTGTTTCATACAGCACCTTAAGAGCAATGGGAATCCTGCCTTGTTGGTCTTACCTAAAAAAGTTCTTAAGTCACTCAATCCATCAGTTTACAGAAATGTTGAATATGATGTTTGGCTCCAATCCAAATGGGGTAAGTAACTGAACAGTTGAAACTGTTTAACTGATCAGTTGAAACTGTTTAACTGAACAGTTGAAACTTCTGCAAGCTGCTGTATAAAGGAATCCCTCTTGAAGAATGGCGACGCGAATGACAGTTGGGGTTTAGGCAGCGGGTTCCTCGTGTGGGGCACTGTGCAGATTTAGGGCCTGAACTTCTGGATTGTGTTTTTTACTATGTCAAGAAAGTAACTCTTTTGAGATATTTAAACTAACAGCCTATTACTGCTAATATGTTTACAGATCAGCAAAAACAAGATTTTTCTATTGCTGCTGGCATGCAATACTCGGTTGGAGATAAATGTAAAGTAAGTATTACTGAATTAGAATTTATAGAGACGTTAACACTTTGCTCAAAGTGGTAACTCTTCTTTTTCTCCTTTTGGTAACTATTTTGATGTGCAATTGCTGCTTTCTAAATATTCTTTGCATCTTTAACTGCACATATGCTCGTTATTTTAATTACTCGTGGTGTTCATGACTTGCAGCCTATGTGTAGAAAAAGCATGTACCAGAAAACCTGATCAATGCAATTTCACTGCATTAAAAAGTCAGGTTAACTTCAAGAGTCTTTTTAGTAAGATGATTGTGTACCTTAACATGGAGCATGCAAATGAGTTTGTGCAGACTTGCCTCTGGGGTGATCCCTTCCTTGGTGGTGCAGAGCTCTAGCCTCTGGGAGAAGTAGGTGCATTTAGGGCTGTTTACTTGGTTCAGGCTAAGCTCTCTGCATCTCTTGATGGGCTCTGTGAGTGAGTTGTTTGCATGAGGTGCAAACGTGGGGTATGTCCTAATGGTTATCTCCACTGTCTCTTGTGTGTGGCTCCGCTTGCTTGATCGTACTGCCACGCAGTAAAGCCTTGGTGTGCGCACAGATGCACGATGGATTGACATTTTAGTGTTTTCTGTCATTTGGAGATGCCAAAAGCAATGTCATAGTTCTTTGCATTTATGTTCAGCTCTGGAGAGAATAATTACAGGTTGTAAATTGGTGGTGTTCCGTTCTCATTACTTTCAAGCAATGGAATACAGCTGGCTTTAGTTACTGAAGATCCTGAGCTCTTGGGTGCTTCTTCCTCTTGAAATATTCCCAGTGTGTTACACAACTGCTCTTTAAATTTTATTAGCAGTTGTAGTACATATTGCTGCTTAAGAAGTAAGATTTACCATTCTGTAGCGCTCAAATTTTAGATACAGCTCCTTAGGTGTGTTAACTGAAGTTCTGGTACTTTGCTAAATAGGATTATTTCTAGGACATTTGACCATCTATTACAATTATTAATATTAATGTGAACATATTATTCACGTTTGTTATGCAGCATAGGGGCTTTTTCAGTTTTTACTTTTTTTTTGGTATGTAATGGAATTAAGCATAGTGAATAAATAACAAAATGAATACCAAAACTACAAAAAAAACCCTCAAATCAAACCCCATGGTGTGGAGTTGTTATTTATCCTTTAATAATATAGGCTTAAGATTTGTATTTAAAACCCTGCAGTTGCCTTGTGCAGTAGTATTAAAGGGTACAGGTATTATTAGTAGAAAAAAATATGTTAATAACATACTCTGCCAAATTGTGTGTGTTGCAAGACAGTAAGTAACTGGGATGAAAACAATGGAAGATGAGGAAATAGTGAAAAGTAGAGTTTATCAAATTAATAGAACTGAAAAGCCAAATGTAGCAGGACATGATGAAATTTATTTTAACAGAAGAATTTTAAGAAAAGGGAATATCAGTCAGACAAGTAACACTGTTTTTTTTTTTCTTTGCTTATTTTAAGAAACTTTCTGAACACTTAAGTTCAGAAACAATTTGGTGTTTGTTACGTTCTTAATTGAACTAAATTTTCTTGAAGTTAATATTGAATTTTTATTTACATGGTTTTTAGCAAAGAAAAGCTCCAGTATTTATTTCTAAGAGAAAGTCTTTTGGGCAAAGCTGAAAAGCTTTGTTACATTTATTATTTTTAACTTTAGCCTGGGGTTTTGAAAGCCATGTTTCATTAAGTAGTGTTAGCTGGCAAGCTTTCTGGTTGTGTGGGGTTTTTTGTTTGTTTTGTTTTAATAGTATTTTTATTTCTTCTTGAAGCAGCAGTTTGGATTGATTATCTGCTTTTGATACATTTGCTGAATTATTCTCAGGTCTTCTGTTGACCAGAGGAAAGCTTCTACTTTAAACATGCTGAAAATTAAGTCCTCTCCTCTTCTTTCAAGATAATCCATTTATTTGTTTGTCTTGCCTGTTTTCCTTACAGGTGCGCTTAGACCATAATGGGAAATTTTATAATGCCCATATTCAAGAAGTTTGTTCAGAGAATGGGCCAGTTGTTGTATTTGTAGAAGAGCTTGGAGCAAAGTAAGTGCTTAATCTCTTTTGGAAAGAGCACCAAACTTAAACTTGGTAGCAGCATTACTTCAGAGTTCATTTCTGCCCCTGAAGTGTGTCTGCTGCTTTACTTGAAACATTGCCACCAGAAAATTGTGAAGACAACAACATACTAAATAAAAAGGAAAAAGGGATTATGCAGTGATTGGCACTTGAGCTATTCTTTATTGCTAAGTGTTCTGGATATTATTTGCAGAGTAAAGCAATAACTACATGAATATTAGAGGATTGGTTTTTGGTTTTTTTACACATGATAGAATCCTAAACAGATTAACAGCATTCTAATGAAATGTTGCTGTGCTTAATAATTAATAATTATATTTGTGACAAGCTTTTCATATTGAAAGGTCCATCAGTGCACCTTGCTTCTCTGTTCATCAGGATCATCTTTTGCCCTGTTTTGGGACAAAGTAAATGTTTAAGGGGTGGTGATGGTTTTGTTTGTTTGGGAGGGTGGATTTTATTTTGTTCGGTTATTTTTTAGGAGGGAGAGGTGGTTTGAAACACCTTGAGCTCTGTTATAAGTTCTGTAAATCTACTAGGGAAAAAAACCCCACAGTTGAGTGTAGCATGGGAACAAGAAAAGCTTTCAGTTAAGGTAAATGAGGGAAAGAGAAAAATGCCCATTAATCTCATGCTGTCTCCTTCTGTGAAAATAAATCAAACAAAACCTTGCAAGCTCTGAAAACTCTCACAGCTTGTTCCCTTTTTAAATTTAGATTTAACCAAATGTGAACTGTCTTACAGATTTGAATGCTGTGCTTCCAAACAATGGAAGCAGTTGCTTGGGCATCCTACAGCATCCTCAATTAAAAACACAGTAATTGCTCTGGGATATAAATCATCAATATCATTTTTTTCAGTCTTGATGTCAGTTGCAGTAGTTTGTGTATAGTGCTTTTTGTGATCATTTTCCTTTTCCCTCTGCCCTGACAACTTCAATACTCACTTCACAAATGGCTGATCATTCTTCATTGCATAAGTTTGTATCAACTTATCAGGGAGTTTTATTTAAAGGAAAAAATAAAAAAGTTTGTTCTTCTACTCCTTGATTGAGTAAAATCACAAAGAAAGGACTTTGAATGCAGTGTTCTCAAAAATGGAAATATTCATCAGTCTTAGTAAACATGTGGTATTAATTTATGCAAGCCCCAGTCTGGTCTTTAGGATATTTTTCCCTTTCTTGTTTTGTAGGCATGCTGTCTCACTGAAGAGCCTTAAACCTCTTCCACAGGCCTCTCCTATGGAGGGCTGGAACACTGTGCCAGGGAAGAAGATTAAAAAGTTTTTCCCAACATGGGGGCAGAATGCTCAGCCCGGTAGGATTGTACCTGTCTTTGTGTGGCAGAATCTTTATTATCAAATGTTTTGTCCCAAAGAGTAAAAAAGATTTTTAAAAAAAAATAAATTTTCTCTCTTTTCACGTGTTTATCACAGATGCAGATTGTAGAGGGCCAAAGAATCAGAGCAAGTCAATAAAACCCCAGTCAGCACTACCTCCTCGACTTCAGCATACTGTGGGAACCAGGCAGCATCAATTCTTATGTTCTGGACCCCAACCTCATCAGACCTCAACTGAGCAAAAAGCTCCAGGCAGGAGTCCTTCCCAAACTGTGAGGTAAAAATGCAAATAACTTCTTCCTTATCTTGAACTCTGTCTGAGCTTCTCGGAGCCCACGTGCTTGCTTCAGATGCTTCCAACATGCTCTTTTGAAATATATTGTTGAATACTTATAAAGTGTTCCAAGTCCTTGAGAATACAATCAAGCACATGAAAAAACTTTTTGTGTGTTTCTTTTTTTCCAAAAAAAAATTTAAACATAAACATTTTTCAAAACTGCTTCTATCATCAACTCCCACTTTATTTTTCCTTGCATGGCAGCATTTCCCCCCGAAGTGCCATACAAAAAAAAGTAGTTTCTTCTAGGAAAGCAGATGGTGGTGGTGGTAGTGTGGTGGTTTTGTTGTGTGTGGGGGTTTTATTGAGTGGTTTGTTTTAGTCTTTTTTTTTTTTTTTTTTCTGGTTGAGGCTGAAGTAATGTTACATGCACTTCTTGGGCATGGCTAAGACCTTCCTAGGCTTCTGCATAACCCCTTATGGAAAACTGCTTCATATTATGCCTAATCCCTTGAAGGAGCACAAGAACAGTGTTTTGTCTGCATTTGGTGGTGGTGATTTTTTTGATTCGTTGTGCTGCTGCTGTAGAGTTCCTGTTTCCATCATTGCCACTTGGCTTCTATTCTATCTAAAAGGTTATTCTTTGCTTGGGTACTAACCTAAACTCTATGTTCATAGTTTCTTCTGTCACTCTTCTGTATCCTAACTCTTGTGGAGTAAGTGGTGCTGGGGTGCATTTGGAGTGTGCCACATGCTACATTTTAAAGGCATTTTTTCTAAATATGTTAAGGGTGAGTGTAGAGAGGATGGAGCCAGACTTTTCTCAGTGTCGTCCAATGACAGGACAAGAGGCAATGAGTGCAAGCTAGAGCACAAGAGGTTTAGGGTCAACACAAGAAAGAACTTTTTCTCAGTGAGGGTGCC
>JANHGL010022479.1:0-12209 GCA_024611195.1 Ceyx melanurus
TGTTCCTGGGTGACTTGGTCTAGGTGACCCTGCTCTGGCAGGGGGGTTGGACTAGATGATCTTCTAGCTCCCTTCCACCCCCTGACACTCCGTGATTCTGTGAGGATCCTCCCTGCTGAAGCCCCTGTGGCTGTTCTCCCCGGGGTGCCAGGCTGTACCCACACAGGGGGGAGCTGCTTTTAGTAAGAGCTTTGGTGACATTAGAAATGCACCCGCTGGCAGCCAAGGCACAGGTTTGTCTGGCTGGGCCCTGGTCCTGGGTGCCTAAAGGGCTGACAGCCTGAGAGAGAACAGCTCTGCTTCCAAAGAGCAAGCGACAGGACAAGAGGAACCAGCCTGAGCAGGTAAGGCACAGAACCTACCCGAATGTCATAGTGATCCTTCAGCCCGTCCTCCACGTGGTTCAGGTACTCGTAGATATCCAGCCTGTCCAGGCAGCTCTCCAGCAGCGTGTACATGCACTCAAAAGCAGCTTTCCTCACGTCAAGGCCATCATCCACGGTGTGCTTGAATGGCCCCATTTCTACCTTAAACAATAAAAACCCCCCTGGGTGTCAGCTAAGAGCAGAGGGGGGACAGCTTCACCCCAGCCCCGTGTGCCCGGGCAGACCACGTACCTCCCGGATGAGCTCCCGCCTGACCTTGGTCTCGTGGTACAGGCTGGGCAGAGCCTCTCCCAGCAGATCCCTGATCAGAGAGGGTTTGTTGTGAGCTGCAGAATTGAACATGGCCAAGGCCACGCGCCGCACGTTCAGGTCTGGATCCTGAAGGGTTTTTAAGAAGTCACCTGTGGGGTAAGAGCAGAACCGTGGGTCCTGCTGCGGAGGGATTGTGACAACACATCACAGTTTATTGCAAGGTGTTCTGAGAGCACAGTGACAGAGTCTGACAGACACTGGGGATGCTTCCTCTCCATGTGGGATGCAGTGAATGGAAGAAGCACAGCACAACTTCCCTGCATCTGGATCTGGCTGCCTTGTCCTAAAGTCAAACAAGAAGCTTTAGTGTTCAAGGCAATTGGTTTTTGGTCTTTTTCTTGCTCATCTGCTCAGACATCTCTGAAACACAAGGCCCAGTTCCATACCATGGATCTGAGATGCAGGCTCCCTAGGCCTGTGGACAATAACCTGCATTAATCCTGGATTTTCCAAGATCCTTGCTTGTCACAAGATGCTTGAGTGACAAGTTTAAAAGCAGAAGGAACTTATGTTCCCTAAAGAGCTCTGTTGCCAATGGAACGTGCCCAAGAGCAAGGAATTGTGTCCTTACTGACATGACACTCCTTAAATTAAGGGAAACACAGATAAAACTGACTATGTAGGATGAGCTCCACATAGGTGTGAAACCCCCCAAGCTGCCAAGGACCCCAACACCTCCCGTTCCCACTCCCACCCCGTGGGTACCGATGCAGCCCCTCAGGAGAGCGTCCACAGGCTGCGGCTGGTCTGCGATGGTGAACTTGACTGCAGTCACCACTGTGCTCCGTGTGTGGGGAGAGCCTGTGGGGCAGAGGGAAGGGAAACAGTGAGAGAGCACAGGACTAAATCATGGCTGTAACTCAGTGGAACTTCTGCTCCTGGGAGGAGAGGGGGAGGAGAGGAGAGGGAGGAGGAAGAAGAGAGAGAGAAGGGGGGAAGAAGTGGGGGAGAAGGGACAAGAGGATGGAGGAGACAAGGGAAGAAAAAAATAATGGAGGATTTGTCTTAACAACCCGTTTAAATCCTGTTCCCACACAATCTCCCTGTGCAGTCCCTGTCCCCAACACCCTCCTGCCCCCCATGCAAACCAGAGCTCTTCTTTCCCCCCTGGCAGAGATCTCGTTTCCTTCTCCTCCTGGCAGAGATCTCTCTGTTTCCTTCTCCCCTCTGCATACTGGCTTTGCTCCCCGTGGGGCCACCAGCAGCTGACAACACTTTTCCCCCCACTCCCCACCTGCCCTTCCTCGTACCTGAGGACAGCTGCTTTTGCAGGCGGGGCAGCAGCTCTGAGGGGTTGACCAAGGCCAGCTTCCCCAGGCACTCGGCCACCACGCCGCGCGTCCCCTCCTCCGCGCACTCGCAGTGCTGGAAGAGCAGAGCCCAGATGTCCTCCACGTGGGGCTGCAGCCCGCCGGCCGGGGACGAGCCAATCAGCTCCTTGAGGGAGTGCAGCAGCAGGTACTGCCTCTTGGGCTGGCTGCCGATCTCCCGCAGCAGGAAGGGGAGATGCTCCTGCAGGTTGCCCAGGCTGACGCTGCCCAGCGCGTAGGACGCGGCGGATTTCACCTCCTCGCTGGGCGACGCCAGCGCTGCCAGGATGACAGTTCGGAGCTCCCGCTGGGCGCTCAGGTTGGTGGCACGGCCCAGCTCTGCCAGGGAGAGGAAAGACAGCACCTGAACGGCGGCGCTGGACTTGGGGCTCTTGGCGTCCTGGATGAGCCTGTTCACCGTGGCGGGGGCCTCCTTGGGGCAGGCTGAGGAAAGGGCTGCCACGCACTTTGCCACCGAGTGGTAGGCCTGTTTGTGCAACGAGGCCCCGTCTGAGCTGCAGGAGTAAACGGGAGCAGTCAGCTGCTTCAGCAGCTCCGAGTAGCCCATGGTGGCCGTCTTCGTCAGGACCAGAGCCTGGAAGAAGTCAGTGATGGCATTCAGAGCCCCTCCTTGAAGCAGAGGCGAGTGGACGAGCTGAAAGATCTCGGCCAGAACGGCACCGCCCAGCTTGGAGATGCAGGATGGATAAACCCGAGCCAAAGTGGTGAGGAAGACGATGGCCACCTGGGAAACGTGCATGTCGTTCTCAGTGATCAGAGCAGGGAGCTCTGTCAGCACAGCCTCGGTCATGGCAGGCTTCAGGCTGTCGCTGTAGCTCTTCACCAGCACGTCCAGAGCAGTCAGGGTGCTCAGCTTCAAGGCACGCTGGTTCTTCCTCAAGAAGGAAGCTAAAATGGGGAAACCTTCCCCTAGGATGGGCCTCAAATCTATTTTAAGTGGAGAACTAGCAATTAAGGTTAATGCTTTGACCGTCGTCAGTCTGGTGATTTCATTTCTGAGCCTCTCCAGAAAGATCTTCAAGGTGGGCTGCAGATCAGCACTTAAATGGTCTCCCAGGTGGTGAATGAGGTGCCCCATGCAGGAGATGGCACGTTCCTTCACCTCCTGGTCGATGTCAGCCGCCTTCAGGCGCTTCAGAGTGCCCGGGAACAGCTCCTTCACGTAGGGCTTGGCATCCAAAGCACAAGGTTTGTCCAAAGGCCTGATGACTTTCACAAGCTGCTGAGTAACCAGCAGAGCTTCTGAGGTGATCTTGTAAAAGGGGTCCCCGATGCAGGTGACGATGGGAGGCAGGAGGCTCTTGATGTGAGGGTGGAACACCTCCGGCTGGTGGTTAGAGAGGAGGACATGAAGGAAGGACAGCGTGTCAATCCTCATGTTGGAGGAGCTGGATTTATCAGCCAAGGAGAAAACAATACCTGTGCAGAAGAGACAAGAGTGACCACTCTCATCATGTGGTTTTTATCACACACTACCCCCAAAAGGACACAGTTGGGATGGGTTTCCTTTCCTTCCTCTCCCCATCCAAACAACACGTGCCACTGGGGAGAGCTGCTCTCCTTGCTGCTTTCCAGAAGTGTCCATTCAGACACAGCCCATCTTGGGAGCAGTCCTGGGTGGCTGCCACAGAATGGTTTACAAAGGTACTTGGAAAATCATTTGTAAGAGGGAGGTGGATGGATTCAGCCCAGGGACAATCAGGAGAGGTTTTCACTGTACAGTCACACCAGAAGCAAAGGCAGGACCTCAGTATTCTGAGCCTTCCAGCCTGGGATGCTTCACGAGCTGACAGGCAGGAAAGCTCCAAAAAAACGTAGTGGTGCAAATTAAATAGTCAGTCAATACAAATAAATTTTTTAAATGTCACTGTGTTTTTTAAGAGACCATCACCTGTGTTACTGATCTCAGTGGGCAAGCAGTGTAACTGGTGGTTTCAGAGGAGGCTGGAACAGGCCCTCCTCAAAGCACCCTTCAGGGGGCTGTGGAAGTGAACTTGGTGCTCTTATCCTGGCTTTCAGTGGCAGACAGGAGCCAGAACTGATCTGAGAGCTGTTCAGCACATCAGCACAGGCAGAATTTGCTCTGTGTGTCCTGACACCGAGCAGAGCAACACACGGGAATAAACCAGGGAAGGAGCATCCGTGTTCAGAAAGCCCAAGCCAGCCCCTCTCCCTCAGCCCAGCCCCCGGGGAGGGGTTTACCAGGGACCAGCGCAGGGATGTGATCTGCTAGGCAGCCAGGGAGAACAGTGGCCAGCTCTGTCAGGAGGCTGAAACAGCCCTGGCGTGATTTGATGCTCTTTTCTTTGAGCTGCTTGTGCAAGGCCTTGACGATCTTGGGGACCTGCAGTTTGGAGAAGAAAAACAAAGAAACAAACCCTTCATCCCAGCTCCCAGGGCATGGGGCTGTGCTGCCGCAGCAGCCACGCAGAGAGGGAGCCACCAGGGGACAGCATGAACCAGTGCAGCCGCTCCCCAGGCAACGGGCATGGGGCAGGGGAACACACAGGGCACGGGAGGAAAAGATCCAGGAACAGAAGGGTGGGAGGGGATGTTCTCTGTATGCTACAGACTACCCCAAGATGGTGTTAAACCCCAACACAGAAGCTCAAAGAAGAACAACAATGTGATCACACCAGGACAGGCTGCTAAAGGAGCTGTAGAGGTTTAGGATTCCTTCCTGGCTGCTGTTGGGAGATGCTGTAACTAAACACACTCACTGCCAGTGTTTCAGTGAAAACAAAACACAAATCACAGGGCTGAGGTGCAAGTTATTTAAATAAATACTCCCATATGTGTAAGATGATTGATCAGTGGTGTAATGACATTTTGGCAGGGATTTTAACCCTCCTGCTAGAGGACTCGTGTCAGGAGTTACACCTCAGCACTCTCTCCCTGGGAATGGTGGGGGACAAACAGCAGACAGCTGGCCCTCAGGATTTGGTCCCCTCTGGCTGCACGCCCAAGGGCTTCTTCAGCCACTGTGTTCTCAAGCTAGACCTCCAGGGTGTCCACCAGAGGCAGGGGACCCCTTCCTTCAGTGCTTTAGGTTTCCCCCAGCCCACCACCCTGCACACCTGGCTCCGAAGCATGGTCAGGGGAACCTCCTCCTTGCCAGAGGCATCTGAAGCCTGCAGCCAGCTCTGGATGGGCAGCGTCTGCTTCAGCAAGGAGATGTAAGCGCTGAAGATGTCAGCTTTGACATTCTCCTCCCTCTCTTTGAACCTGCTTATCAAGACTGGGGACAGGGTTTTGTAGAAGTCCTGGAGGAGGTCGTGCCTGCTGCTGACAATGGCCTCCAGGCACTTGGCTGCAGCCCTGCGGACCTTCCAGCTGATGTCGTCGTCGTCGCTGTACTCGTCGTCGCTTTCTGCAGGGAGCAGGGAAAACAGGGTGCCCCATTATGAGAGCTGCAGATAGAGGATCACCTGCTCCTCAGTTTCCCTCTTCAGCTGACCAGACACACAGATGCCAGTAGCTCACACACAGCTGGGCACACACACTGTCCCCGGCAGCCTGTCCCCACAGAGGTCAGCGCCAGCAGGATGACCCAGGGCTGCCCTGTGGCAGATTCTTCTGCTCCAGGTAAGAGCTGATGGAGAATAATAAACCTTAATGTCACTGCCCTGACTGGCCACCTCAGCTCAGCCTTCACCGAGGTGTCTGTTGTGAAGGGGGAAGGAGATTCCCAGACTTTAAAGCTGGAAAGATGTAAATATTTGTCTTAGCAACTCCCAAATGGCACAAGCCAGCATAACAATTTACTATTGCCAGAACATTTAACGTGTTCTCCTTGCACGACCTCCCCCTGTGACCAGGGCAAACAGGAGCTTGTCCAGTCTCATCAGTAAGTGAGACTACATCCAAGATTTCTGATTCCTTTTCTAGCCAGAGTAAGCTAGGAATGCTGGCCAGCTGCCTGGTGAAAAAGGTAACCCAGTGTGACACCCCAGGGGATGCAGTCAGAGGGTGACTGTTCAGCTGCAGGTTCTAGATCTGCATTTTATCAAACATTTTATCAGGACCCCACGAGGAGCCACCTCCCTCCACAAGCCCCTGCCTAGGACAGGCTAGAACCTGTGTTCTAGCCCCTCTGGGGGTGCTTCCTCACTCCAGCTCTCCACTAAGTTTAGAGCCCAAGTTTCAGTGTCTTCACTGTCACCTGAGTCAGGCAGAGATCTGAGGACATTGTCAGGAAAAAATGAAACTAGTGAACTCAGAACTTCTGCTGGAACTTTGCACATGCAGCTAAGTTATTACCACTGGTAAATTAAAATAACATTCAAAAGAACTGTCTTGAAGCAGATGTGAGAAGTAACATTACAGAGGGTGAGAGAACAGGAAGGGGAGAAATGTTAACCCATTGTTCTGCTGAGCACAGTCATCCTCACAAGCAGGCACCTTGCTCTTCATCCTCCCCATTTTCAGTTTCCATCATCTCCTCATCTTCCTCCTCCTCGTTATCATAGTTGTAGTTTGGGTCAAAGGTGATGTACTTCAGACATAACCCCATCACCTTAGGCATGTGAGGGTCAATTTCCTTCGGGCACCTGTCACAGCAAATACAAATCCTAAGAGTTAATAAATTAACAAGGAAGCTTCTTAAAATACCCAAACAATAGAACTATTCCCAGAAGGATCCCAAAGCAGCTCGCAGACTATAGGAGCATTTTGTTAATTGAGTTAACCCAGAGCTGCTCCTTCCTGCTGCACACGAAGCACCAGCACAGTCCCCCAGGGAGGATGCAATGACTTCCACAAGGAAAGAAAATAAATACACTGCCTTCACCAGCTGGTGAATCCTCCTTCCTTGGGACAAAACTTCATCAGCTCTGCAGGGCTCCTTTTCCAAAACAAGCAGTGAAAGTTTGACCACACAAAGAGAGCTGCAGCTCAGCAGCTTTTCTGCCTGAGCCCCAATCCTGCCTCCCACTCCCTCCACACAGCAGGATGGGGATGTTTTCTCCTGCTGAGGAATCCTCCAAGGACAGGGAAAAGCAGAGCCAGTGCAGAAACACACACGTGTGTGTGTGTATCTTCACAGCAGGAGCACACTGGCACAGGCTGGCACAGCTGCTCCCAGGGGCACACACACCTCCTCACGAAGGACTCGAAGGCCTGAAAGCAGTATTCTCTCAGCTCATCATCTTCCACGTTGCAGTACTGAACTATCAGGGGAATGATCTTCTCCAGGTGTTCTCCTGAGGAACAGAGTAAGCAGCAGTGGGAAATCATTCCAGCCTTCACTCACACTGACAGCTCAGCCATCCTCTGTGTGCCTGGCAGAGCCTTCCTCCCCTGGACCCCACAGGCAAGGAGACAGCTGCCCACCAAGACCAGCCTTGCAGGGGGGTTTCAGATGACCCCAGCTCCCTGTCTTCAGCCCCTTGTTAGCACTTCAGCCATGGGGAGAGCTGTGCTTAGAGATCTTCCAGGACCTGATCTCAGCTCTGGCATCTCTTTTGGACAAGTAATGCAATATGCTGCCTCTGTTTCTCCTCTGTTCTGAAACAGAGTGACTCCACTGACCTAATTCACAGAGGTGTTAATGCAGACCAGGGAAGTGCTGCCAGACTTTGAGATGAAATCACTACAGAAGGGCAGCCAGAGAGTTAAGTTACTCTGGTGTCTCCTCCCTTCCAAGTGGAGACCAGAGGGCCAGGTCAGAACCACAGAGGGACCCACGAAGCACAAGTCACTAACCAGGTAGGCACAGAGGGAGCACACATCTCTTACCCCTAAAAGGAGGTGCTCTAAAATGCATGCAGAATTCACAGTGACATTTCAAGCTACCCATCCTACCTATGCGGTGCCCAGCCTGCCTGCTGATGCCAGCCACACACTGGATGTATGTCCTGGTGGTAGAAGTAGACTCGTTCCTCTTCAGCTCAGCAAGCAGGTGCTCTGTGAGCTCCAAGAAGATGTTTCCACTGCAGGTCAGGACAAGATGACCCAAGGCAATGATGGCCCTTTTACGGACTGCCAGCCTGGGGCTCGTCAGCTGGGGCAGGAGGCAGCTCAGGATGGAGGAATGGAAGGAGTAGAGTGTCCCCCCTAGTCTGCAATCAACAGAACAAGGCAGAAGATGAAAGTCAAAGCCTCAGAGGAAAAACCCTCCTTCCAGCAAACCTCCTTCAGCTCTGAAGCCTCGATGCACGTTGTGGGGAAGGAGAGGAAAAGGGTGGGTTGGGCACTGTGGTCTGAACACTGAGTTGTTCTGTAGAGCACAGGCAGAGGATATTTGTCTCCATCATGGAGGAGCAGTCTGATTTTGGCTGTGTCCTTCTGGGTGACCTGGGGCTCTGTCAGTATTCCCCTGCATGCAGCTGACATATGACACTGTCACTCTGCCTTATGCAACGTGAGAGAGAGGCAGCCAGGAAAAAAAATGCATGTGCCATCAGATCACAGTGCTAAAATAAACTTCCCTGCTCTGCCCTCTCCCTGCCTTCATCTGCCTGAACTGGGCCTCTGTGGGCTCCAGCACCCACGGTACTGCTCCTCCCAAGCACAGGCCCCTGCTGGGATCTGCTCTGGTCACACACAACCCAAACCCTTTAGTTTTAAGCCTTGTAGGAGGATTAGTGAAATACAGAAACCAAATGGACACGTGCAGCCCCCTGCCAGCATCTCCTTGGTACCTGCTCAGCAGATCTGACAGGATGTCCAGAGCTTCCAGCTGCACTGAGACATCCTCCTGCTTGCCAATGGCTCCTGTCAGCTGGGCTGTGATCTTCTTGCACACATTTGCTGTCATGGTGGAGCCTGCAAGAGACAGATTTTTCCCCAACATCAGTTAAAAATCTTTTTACTGCTAAGAACCCTCCAGGCAGGCTGCAGACAGGAGGTGGTGCAGAGGGTCATGGCAGTGCTGACCCAGAGGGGCAGTTTCAGACCCAAATATCCTCAGGTGACCAGCTCAAGTTTTCATCTCACCCCATCTTTAATAAAACCACACCCTCAGCTTCTACTGTCTCCTCATTTCACTGCCTGTCCTCTAGCAGGTGCACAAGGATCCTGTAATTCTTGGGCTCAGAACTATGTGCTCTCTGTTCCCAAAGGCTGCTGCTCAGCCTGAGGGGCAGGGACAGACACTTTACCTGCAGCAGCTGGTGGCAGCTCAGAGATGACTGTTTTCAGCCCAATGCTGGAGATATCCCTCAGCTGCTCCTTGTCTGATAGCATGTTTGTACACAGGGTATCCACGATGGTTTCCACCTGGTACTCCTTCACCTTGCCAACCAGTGGGCCCAGGCTGCAGGAGGAGAAGCCAGTCAGGGTGAAGAGGAAGGGGGATGCTGTGCAGCATCAAAAGAGATGCTCAGGGTCACTCCTCCTCAAAGCAGCTCAGCCCCAAGTGCAAGTATTACCAAGACATCAGTACCCTGCAGCAGTCCCCAGGTTTCCATACCCTGCTTTGTTGCCTCAGTTAACTACCAGACTTCAGTGGATTTTAGATCAGATTTGTAGGATCTGTAGGTTTTTAATGCAGTCATAGATAGTCATACCCTTCCTGAGTACCACCAGGGAAAGGGGCTGCTGTGCCCAGCAGGGCCACCAGGGAAAGGGGCTGCTGTGCCCAGCAGGAGGCAGAGCCCCCCAGGGGGAGGTAGGTGCCAGGCTGCAGGGCCAGGCAGCTTTGGTGCCTGAGGCTCTTACCACTTGACAGCCAGGTTCTGCACTTCCCCGTTCTTGTCCTCCAGCAGTTTCAAAAGCATTTTCACTACTTTCTTCTCACTGTCTTCATCCAGTTTTATCGAGTCCTTCTGCAATTCCATCATCAGGTCGTTGGTGGCCATGAACCTGAAAGACCATGCAGCAAAAGTGGATGGGTGGGAAGAGACACAGAGACAGAAGTGTCACTCTGGACACCAAAACTTGACACTTGGTGCTTGTATTTGAACACATTTCTGAAAAAAACCACAACTTACAGCCCTTTACACTGTCCTGGAAAAGAAGGCATCAGGAATTATGTTACAGGTGGAAAACTCAGATAGAGGTGGCTGGTGGAAAGGCTGTGAAAATGAGAAATAAATGTTCTTTCTTTCAAATCCCTAACAGGGATGGGGTGCAATAAAACTCTAAAATTGGCACCTGGCTTGTGAATTTTTTCTCAGCAACTAAATCAAGGTGGTGAACTGTGGGAGAAAAAATCGTGATGGGGTTTTTCAGCAACTGCCTGGCCTAGGAAAAACAGAACACACCTGCTCCTTCTGGCTTATCTAGCACTGAGAGCACCATCCCACGCATGGAGAAGGCCCATCGAGCTCAAAAATAACAGATAAAGTCATGGCCCCAAGCAAACTGCACCTTAGAAGGTCACCAGGCTATCTTTAGATTGCTGTGAGCAGAACTGGGCAAGCTTTCCTCACGCCAGCTGAGAAGGGAAAACAAACTCCCCGCTGACTGTTAGGAGGCACAAAGTCAGGATGGACACTGAGGAGCTCTGGAAAGCAGCTGTTCTGATGGGAGCAGGGAGTGTAAAGGTGCTGGTGGAGAAGCCTGAGGTTCTGAGCAGTCTCCCTGTGGTTACCCTGCATCAGCTGCTCCTCAGGTCTGTCCCAGCACAATGTCTGCAGGCAGCCACAGAGAGCTCTGTCCTCTCCCTCACCACACACCCCTCTGTTCCAACCCGGGCTCTGGTGCAAGGCGCCTGGCATGCAGGAGCCCTGAGCTGCACCCAGGCACTGAGGGGGGCAGGAGGGGTGCCGTGGTGCCAGGCAGCCAGCTCCAACCCCCCGGGAGGGCACAGAGAGTGTGCCCTGCAGAGATCCCCACTGTGGAATGGGCACAGCAGAGTCTGGTGGAACAAACATGACCAATTATGGCCAGGGGCTGAGCAGGGTTTCCACGGCCACACAGCCAGCTCCCTCTCTGCCCGCTGCCCACGGAGCCTGGCACACGGGGGTGACAGAGGGGAGGGCACAAACCCTGCCCTACAGAACTGCCCGTGCCCCAAGGCACCCCACAGGCTCACGGCTGGACTGTGGCTGGAGGAACAGCCCCGGGCACCCTGAAGGACTCCCCTGGTTTCCAGCTCAAATTCCTTCAACGAGCTGTTTGTGCAACTGCTGCAGCACAGACCAGCTCCCTCTGCACGAATCAGCTCACTGAGGATGTTACCAGCCCCTCAGAGAATTCAGAACACTGAGTCAGGGGTTACCTGCCAGGTGGACACCCAGAGAACACTCTGCTATGGGTGAAATATTTCATACTCATTTTATAGAGCTCCTCAAGTACCAAGACATTGGCCCCAACCCTAAAAACACATCGATTTTTTTTCTTTCTGACATAAACAAAATAAAAGGTCTTAGCCCAGAGAGAGGCACATTTTCCCCTGCAGAGCAGCCCAAGCACCGCCAGACCCTGCAGCGCCCATCACCCGGGTGACGGGGCTGCTCAGGCTGCTGCCTTTTTAACGCACTGACCGTCCAAACTTCTGCAGAAAACACCCCAAGAAGTTAATTCCAGTGTTGGGTTTTTTGCTATGATGTTCTTCATGTGCAAAACAAGTGTTTGAAGTCTATCTGCCAAGACTTAAATTCACCCTCCACTTCTGCTCCCTTCCAATCCGCAGGGAGGGTAGGGGGATCCTGCCCGGTTTCCCTCCGGTGCCCCTCGGCCAGACAACAGCTGGCTTGGGACAGCCCGTGAATCGCATCGCTTCCTCCGAGCGGCGGCAGCCGGGCACCGCGTCTGAACTGCCGCTGAGGGTGCCCCACGGGGGACTCCCGAGTGAGAAGGGACCCCCAGCAAGGGGAAGAGACTTCCAGAAAGAGGAAGGGACCCTCAGTAAGGGGAAGGGACCCTCAGCATGGGGAAGAGACCCCCAGCAAGGGGAAGGGACCCTCAGTAAGGGGAAGGGACTCCCAGCATGGGGAAGCCCCCGCCCGGGAGGGCCCCCCGGTCGCCAAGACACCGTCCCCGGGCGGCTGCCGCCCGCATGGCCCGGCCCGCTCCGCTCCGCTCCGCACCTGAAGTCCTTGTCGGTGGAGGTCATCTTGTCCAGCAGGCTGGAGATGTGGTACGAGGCGGTGGCCATGGCGGAGCGGCGGCAGAAGGCGGCAGGTGGGGGTCTCTCCGCTGCCAATGGCTGCCTCGGGGATACAAGGCTCTTTGTAGCCTGCAGATGACAACAGAGCCCTTTGATGACCGAGCGACTGAGATGGCCTTAAGTTAC
>JANHGL010022480.1:0-11469 GCA_024611195.1 Ceyx melanurus
TTCTCCAACAATGCCTTGGCCCTCCTGACCTCATCCCTACATAATTGGGCAGTATCCTTATACTCTTCCCAGGATATCTGTCCCTGCTTCCACCGCTTCTGAAGCCCCTTCTTGCTTTTTAGTTTGACCAGCAGGTCTTGGCTTAATCACGCTGGCCTCTTCCCTTTCCTGCTTGTTTTCTTGCACCTGGGGATCAAGATCTCTTGTAGTTGCGGAAGAGTGCTCTTAAAAATCTGCCAGCTCAGTTCTGCCCCCTTGTCTCTGAGGACTGTTTTCCAAGGTATCCTATTAACTAACTTCTTGAAGAGCTGGAAGGTTCTTTTTCTGAAGTTCAAGGTACTGACTATGCTTTTTGGCTGAGCTCTGACCGTAAGTAGCATGAATTCTATCAGTTCATGGTCACTGCCACCCAGGCTGCCTCCAATCATTTCCATTGGTATTAGATCAAGTATTGCTTCCCCTTTGGTGGGGGTGTCTACTTCCTGCCTCAGGAAGTTGTCATCAAGGCTCTCCAGGAGCCTCCTGGATTGTCTACTGCTGGCTGTATTACTTTTCCAGCAAATGTTGGGATGGTTGAAGTCTCCCAGCAGGACAAGAGCCTGTGACCTTCATACTTCCTGTAATTGGAGTAGGAACACTTCATCAAGAGATTCCTCTTGATAAGGTGGCCTGTAGTAGACCCCAACCACAAGGTTCCCCTTGTTGCCCTGGTTTCTAATTACTACCCAAGATTTCAGCTTACTGGTATGTATTTTCTGGGGATATATCATCACATTCAATCCATTTCTTGACATATAGGGCAACTCCGCCACCCCTCTTTCCTCTTCTCTCCCTTCTGAATAACTTATATCCATCAACAGCCATATTCCAGTCATAAGATTCACAGAATCACAGAATGTTAGGGGTTGGAAGGGACCTAGAAGATCATCTGGTCCATCCCCCCTGCCTGAGCAGGATCCAGGCAGGTCTTAAGTGTCTCCAGAGATGGAGACTCCACTACCTCCCTGGGCAGCCCATTCCAGAGCTCTGTCACCCTCACTGTGAAAAAGTTTTTCCTTGTGTTGACCCTAAACCTCTCGTGCTCCAACTTGTACTCTGCCTCTTGTCCTGTCATTGCATCCCACCATGTTTCAGTGATGGCTACTATGTCATAGTCTTCTAGTAGCATGGTGGCTTCCAACTCTTCTTGTTTATTGCCCATGCTTTGTGCATTCGTGTAGAGGCACCTCAGCTGGGCCACTGGCCATATTGTCTCCACAGTGAAACTCCCCTTTATTCCATTAATGTGTCTCCCTGATGCTTCCCTGCTGGCAGCTACTACCTGAAGGGGGTTTGGGACATCTCTGCAACTCCCTGACTGCATTACTTTGTCCCCAGCATGCTTCTGGGCAATAGACTGATAGCCCTTGCTAGTCCCTCTTTGTTCCCACACTGTTGTGTTCTCCCACGGTTTGTTTCATGGCAACCTGGTGACTTTATCCCCTTCCCCCTTCACATCTAGTTTAAAGCCCTGTCAATCAGCCCTGCAATCTCCTCTGCAAAGATCCTCTTCCCCCATCAAGAGAGGTGTCTCCTGTTTGGTGTCAACAACCCTGACACTGTATTGATCACACCTGTTTATGATTAACACGGTGTTAAAATTCTGAAACTTATTTCAAGTCAGGATTTTCTAATTCCTAGTAATTGGACCTTGTTCTGCTTTTGTCTACTAAATGAAATAACTGAATTATAGATTAGGATCTTATGGCATTGTGATCAAGTTGCTTCTTAATCTTCTGTGCAGCAAATGATATAGTTATTTTGATATATACCATATTAGGAAGACTATTAAACAGATGACAAAATACTCTAGAGACACTTCTCTGATACTTTTTAAAGTTTTTCTTATCCCTCTTATAGTGTTGCCTTTGATGTCTCCTACTCCCTCTCACCAGTGCTTTACAGTATTTGTGTCTCAAGTAAAAAATCAGCATTGTGATACAGGGCTGGGAAACATGTTCTATTTTATACTGTCTTAATGTATACAAACTTTGATCTTCTTATCTTCAGGGCTAAATTTCACTTACACAGCACACAACTCAAAATTCTGTAATCAGTGACCTTGGAAGGCCCTTAATTTTTTGAACACCTAAATGTATCCACCTTTCATCCATTCCTCTTGTAAACTCCATATAGGTAGATACTACCTTTTTCCATTGATTAATATTGTCCCAGGTGTTCCCTTTAAAAAAAATATCTCATCTTTATATGGAAAGATGCAGTTCTAGAGACAAGTGCACAATGATGCCTCTTCCCACAGAAATGTTCAGCCTGTAACTGTTGCAGAAGCATCATGGCAACTTATAAGCTCTTTCCCAGCTGTGAGCAGGATGGGAGCTGAACAGCCAGCAGAACTGAAAGTAAAGAGGAGTGGAAAGTGTCCTTTGATTTCTGATCCTCTGTAATTCCCTGCTAACAGAAGGAAACCTGAGAAGACTTTAACAGTAGTTTTTCTTTCCTCACTGTGCTTTTCACTCTCTGTAAAATGATATGACAAATCCTCCATGTTGTCAGGAACAGAACTTACAATATCATAAGGAAAAGGCTCTTCCCTGAGCACTTTCTTTTCTCTGACATATTGGAACGTGTAACAGAGCATCTTCCATGGTGGATTCTGCTTGTCTTCCTTCCCATTTCTGCTTTTTGCTTTGTTTCTCTCTGACAAAGTTCACTGGTTAATTGTGACACTTTGCTGGTGTGTTTTTCCCTGAAACAGAATAAGCATAACATTTAATTATAACAGAATGAGTCACAGTTTGAGCATACTGGAAGAAGAAATCTGAATTAACCATGGATGAGAACTGTCCTTCACCATGGTTGATTAGGACACAACTATGATTTACTACATTTGGCTGCAGAATTTATATGCCAAGCTACCATTAAAATCTTATGATGTGAGAACTCAGGAGTTAGCACATTAGTCTTACTGCTATTATAACTTCAATAAACATAAAATTAAGACAAGGTCTTGAAGTTCAAGCAAAAGATTTTTCCAAGTTATTTAAAACTTAAATTAAAAAAAAAAAAAAAAAGAGAAAAGCAGCAGACTAGTCTTTTCTGAAAGTTTTCTTTACCACTGGATGAAGTCTGAGTATCTTAGATGTGTAAACTTTTGGTTATCTATCTGTATTTGTTCAGGTTTTATGGAGTGTATATTAAAGTAGAAATTAATATAGAACATATTTCTGAGCTTTTTTCTACATTTCTAGAATGAATATCCTTTCATTCTCACTGTAGTCTCTGGAAGACAGTCAAATGTACTGAGCAAGTAGAAGAGCAGTCATTAGGAAGAAACATGAGAATTAGTAATGCATTCTTTAATGTGTTTTGTATATGCATGAAGTATGTGAGTGGAACACAAAACCAAGACAATAAAAACTAACCCTACATTGACACTGCAAATGGACTTCACAAATCAAATGCTTGTGTACCTTCCTTCTAACCAAAAAGGACAACATTTCTTGCTGCTAGAGACAAAGAAAATTGACAAAGCTGAACATAGAATCATAGAATGTTTAGGGCCAGAAAGGACCTCCAAAGGGCATCTAGTCCAGCCCCCTGCAGTGAGCAGGGACACCCTTAACTAGACCAGGCTGCTCAGAGCCTTGTCCAACCTCACCTTGAATATCTCCAGGGATGGGGCCTCAACCACCTCCCTGGGGAGCCTGTTTTCATAAAACTAAAAATCCAGTCACCTCAGTGTGAGACAGAACAGCAGCTGCACAGAAACAAAAGCTAATTGTGACACATCTCCTTCACTTGGCCTGAAGGATTTTTGTGCTTGGATTTGTTTTAAAAATCCTCAAAGTTTTTTAAAAAAATCTAGCCACTCTCCTGAAAATAAGTTTCTTGTATACATTTTCAATGCAAAAAGTCAGCTAGTGAACAACAGACACCCTGTAGCTAATTTCAAGTATTTGCTTCTATTTGGTTCACACTGAAAAAGAGAAATGCAGATAGAGAGAAAGATCTTTGAAAAGGTCATGAGATCTCAAACAAAAGCAATGTTAGGCTCTGTCCTAAATACAAGGAGTTATTAAAAGATAAGTAATTTCTGAAGCTCCCAAGAAAATTCCAGGTTTTGGAAGATGTATGGCTGATGAGTGAACAGTAAAAATGAAGCTGTCAGATGTGAAAGAAATTAAAAAATAATAACACTTTTTTTAAAGTATTTAAAATACAGTTCAAAAGCAGACTGCACTGAATTACTGAATGGAAAACATAACCTCTTTGACATAATTAACACAAATTCAATACAGGAACTGTGCTTCTGCATTTAAACAGTGCAACTTCATCAATAGGCAGTACCACCATAAACAATTTAATAGTGCTTTATAAATTCAGTCCCAAATTATAGTTTGGGACTAGGCTTCTGCTCTGTAATGCCCAAGGTACTGTCCCTTTCTCCACCAGTGTATGGCGCAGTAATGTCACTGTCACTAGCAGAGGAAATCATCCAACTACAGATACATTGCACAGAATTAAATGGGGCATAAAAACATAGTCAAAAGAACTCTTGACATCACCCTACCCAGGAAATAATTAGGCCTGTAAGGCACCTCCAAAGATGTGTGTGAGCTTCAAGGAGAAGTAAGTGGATGGGCAACTTTGGCAAAGTCTAAAGATGTCAGACATTATTTAAATTATAGGCTCAGCATTATCACCCAGGAGATGTCTGGATGCAACTATAAGATCCATAGGCCTTAGCCAAGTAACTTCATTGTCACATTCCATCATTTAGAAGTTTACATGTTCTGTTCTTGGTTTGGGATTTTGTTTTTTTGTGCTGTTTTTGTTTGATTGATTGGTTATTTGTGGGGTTTGTGTTTTTTGTTGTTGTTGCTTTTATTAGTTGTTAAGTTTTTGTTTTGGTGGAGTTTTTTGTGTTTGGGGTTATTTTTTCTGTGTTTGTGGGTTTTTTTGTGGTGTTTTTTTGGTGTGGTTTTTTTTTTTTGTTCATTTGTGGTGTGGTGTAGAAGACTTACATCAGCCTGGACTCATTTATTTCTTGAGCCTAAGTACTAAATATTTCTTTCAATATATGAGACCTGGCCCATACCTGTTCATGCTGTGACCTGGATTAGAGTGACCTCACAGAAAAAGCTGAGGAAAGCAGATGCCAAAATCAGGACACATAATTATCTTCTTACTAAGTTAGCTATAGCAGCATGGGGTGATACTACAGGAATCCTTTGAATGACTACATTTGCCATCTGCTGTACACTTGCAGAACACTGGGTTTCTGCTTAGCATTCCTCAACACACATAAGCAGCATCCAGCTACCTTCAGCCATAAGCAGGAATGGTGTGAGCCATTCCTCTGCAAGAGCAGCTCTGTCTGGTAATATGGCAGCAGCATGTGATTGTAATGAGCAATTAAAGTTAATACTGGTGAAAAAGATCTGTTGTGACTCTAGTTTCCCAGTGTACAGGAATCTCTGGAGTTTTGTTTTCAACAAGAGGTCCTTGTTTTGCACACTTAAGCTGGTGAGATAAATTACATTAATCCATGGCCATTTTTTGGAATATTGTTTATGGTACTTTTCAAATAGGTTATTAGTCTGCTTAAGGTCTCTGTGCAGTCTGCCCTTAGGAACAAAGAACTCTAAGGTCTGCAGACTGTGGTGAAGACTGAATACAGCAGAAGAAGCTGCTTTGTTCCCTTGACGAGACATAAACTGGAATGTGATCGGTTTACTAAAGCACAGATCAGTGTTCTGACTTTTCAGAATGGATTAAAAAGGAATCAAACCTCAGGGCAACTATAAGCATGCAACAGTAGTTCCTGCTGCCTTTCAAAGTATAATTTCCAGTCAGAAGAAAAAAAGAAAAAAAAAAGGAAGACATAACCTACATAGAATATATTTTTAGTACATCTAGATGTATTGTATTATACAAACTAATGCAGATAACTTTAAAAAAAAAAAGTTAGTTAGTATATCTACTAGCATTCCTCTTGGACACCACCCAGCCTTATTATGATGCAGGATTTCAATACAAAGTTTATATTATAAGAATACAGAACATGCTCCTTATGGTTGTTTGGTTTTTTTTTTTTCCCCCCAGGGTGGATTTCTTAATCTATTATTTCTTCTTTCCAGAAATACTGCTTGCATATTCAGATATTAAAAATAACTTCATAGCTTCTCTCCATGTCCTGTGCAAGACTGCTGTGGAAACCATAACCTACATCCTGCCCTCTTCTAACTGGAACCGTATGTTTTTCAGAGTAGAAGGATATTTTAAGTGATCATTTAATTTTGAAAGAGAAGAAATTTCTGGCACTAAATGATGCAAAATTTTCCTGAAAGTTTTCTAGTCAAATAGATCAAATCTATAAAGCTCAAAATATTTTGTAATGAAGGTATTTTGTGAACATAATTATATAATGGCACTAATTTCCTTGGCAGTTATTAATAACAACAGTAACAGCAAGAGTGAATATATCCCAGTATATGAGTAGAGATGATTTTTCATTAAGTTCTTTCTTTTTGTAATGAAAGATGACATTTGAGATGTGACTTTGGAAATTTCTCACTTCAGTTTAGAAGCCTCGTTTTATGAATTTAAAATATATAAACCTCTTTTTAAGATTAATTGCCTTCACAACTCTATCCTGTGGCAGCATTCCTCACTTCATCTGATTTACTGCTATTTAATGGGAGAGTCCAGATGTAAATGAAAAATGTAATAGCATTATATGTAATAATTAAATAAATAAAACAAATATACTATTAATTATAACAAAATCAAATTAACAGTGTTCTCAACCACTAATGACAGGTCATTTACACAGCATTTTGTTTGGCTTTGCATATTCATGTTACTAAACCAAAGGGTCATTTTCTGTCACATAGCCTGTAAATCAACTTGAGTCAAGTTTTTTGCTTGTTTTTCTGAGGACTATACTGGGAATACTAGAAGAGATATTTGCAAGTGCAGTGTTCTGGCTGCAAACTAAATTTGCCTTCAAAACTACGTCCCCAGTTATATAGGAATTGTGGACCTATGACAAGGAGTCTTTCAAATTCTGGTATTTGACTGGGTCAAAATACAGTAATTGCCTTGTATGATTCTAGGAATGAATTGTAAACTTCTTATGCCCTGACCATTGCAAAATGGTCGTACTATACAAGTTTGCATTTAAAAATCCATCACCACATTCCCTTTTACTGTTAATTATATGTTAATATGATGTAGATGTGCATAGCTTATTTTTTCACCTCCACCCTTAAATAGGTAGAATTCCCTGGAAGCTGGAGAAAGTTGAGCACAGTCAGCCAAGAGTGAGTTCTTTGACTGATTATGAAGACTATGTTTTTTCAATGGAAGATGAAATGTGACTCAGAAAAATCTTTCCACCTTGCATCTCTTCTCTTTAAACAGTAGCAGCTGGAAATTTCTAATTGCATAACAAAATGGAGAATTTACTCTTCCTCATTCTTAAGATACTGAGGTTATCACTTAACAGAGTTTTCCCTGACTTTAGTTCATCTACTAAAGGAGGACAGGCTTTGTTATAAGAAAATACACCCTTTAAATTAAATAGCACAATTAGATCATAGATGATCTAATGATGTCTGTTATTAACCTGGTACAGATAAACTGGTGGAGTTTCATAGCTATTCTATAAACAGCAAAAGTGCTTAGAATAGGATGTGATCATTCCACAGTAACACTGAATTACCAGAATGGCATCTGAAAATCATTCTGCATTGAGCTAATTGACTATATTGTTTTCAGAGAGAGATAATTAACCAAAGCCTGACTTGAAATGAATGTATGTTTGAAGGGCAGGTGTGTATTAATAATTCCATTAGGTAAACTGGAATTAATAAATTAAGTTTCCCAAGCCAGGGGAGAATTTTATGCAAGAATGCAAATCTAGCAACTGATCTACTGGCCTCTGTGTGTTGTGGCAATTGCATCAATTTCTAGAAGGTACAAAGAGTCTATAATTAGAATCAGTTACTTCAGTATTTTGCCTTAGTTTTATACTAAACTTTTATACTTAGCTTTTCAATATGCTATTGGGTTTATTCCTAAATGAACATTTTAGAATAACAACTAATTTGTGGGATAGTACCTTGTACTATGAAAACCAGGTTATCATATTTATTTAGAGTCCATAATAAAGGTGGGAAGCTTCCTGTACATTATTTGACCAAACTATGGTAAGGAATAACCAAAGTGTCAAAGTAGATCTGGATAACAGGGGCGCAGCTTATATGGGAGATGATACTATATTATTAGTCTACTTAAAATGTTAACCTATCCAAAATAAACAAGTTATTAATACTAAAAATGCAGGTAATTTCCAGTTACAACACTCTTTGTTTAAATGAGTTAAAGAAAAAATTATTTAACAATTTTATCCCTTTTTTTCTGGTGTTGCTTTCACCTGTCCAATGTCTTTCTGAATACTTATGTCAATGGTATATTTTACATACTATACTTTCTATATTATATAGCAGGATGAAGAGTTAAAACCAGTTTATAAAAGCTCAGGGCAAGACAAATCCAGAGACTTCATTTAACTCAGCAGAGGCAGAACAGATCAGTACAATGCCTGGGACCTTATCTTAGGGGTAGGACCAAAATCCCACTTAGTTGCCTATGGTGTGAAAGATCTGTGGATCCCAGCATAACGAAATAATCCGATTACAAAAAGAGATTTGAAGGAAGATGAGGGAAGTGTAATAGTCTGTGGTAGAGATGTGGAATACCAGTAACTATTTCACAATTCAATTAAAACTTTTATAAGTTAACTAGTTTGGATGGAGAATTAAGTTGATCCTTTTACACAGTCCTATTCAGGATTGGCCTGCTGTACATCCTTACCCCAAACCTCAGGCCATTCATTCATGCAAATTAACTTCTAGAGTCTGAAGACCTACATCTTTCAAAAAAAAATAAAATATAAAAGATACTTTTTGGAAAAGACAATCTATTTTTATGTGTTTAAACCCACCCATATCATGTATCAAGTAAATGTGTGTGTGTTTATGTATGAAATGTCTGACTACACACTTGAGCTGCATGTACTTTGACATCACAACTGTTTTTAGTGGGTTTCCCATGTGCTCAATGAAATACATTCTGCATTACTGGCAGTCACAAGCATATGTAAAATCCACCTCTGTTCTAGTCAGGTAATTTTTTTTTATCTCATGCAAATAAAATATTGTTCAGAAGAGATTCACTTGAAATAACGAGGCAATGAGGTCTCAGAGGAGGAAGCTTCAGCAGACTGTCAGGGAAGGTTTTGAACTAATTTGCACACTAACCTTCTAAATGCATGTTGTCTTGGCAGATACCCTGCACTCAAATTAAATAAAAATAGATCTGTTACAGGTGGGATTGATATAAAATCCCAGAGATACAAAAGATGAACTATGAGTGTGCTGCAGGTTTACTAAAGGTCTGCATGCTGCCAGACATTCAATGTCAACACCTGTAGGATGTTGACTTTGTGAAGGACAATATGCTATCTCTAATCAAGCTCCCAAATACATCACATTTGTATATCTCTACATAAAAACTTGCCCCCGGTGTTACATACAGCATTTCTCACTTTGTCAGGCTGTGCTTATTTCTGAGTCATGGTTGTATACTGTGGTGTAAAGCTGTCAGTCAATAGACTTTACCTTGTTATGCCTCATGTTTCAAGTATTTATTCAGATGCCTGACCACATTTTGATTATCTTTCTGATAAACACTCTCTATTGGCAAAGTCATTAGGAAAGGTTGATATGCAGTGGTTTCAAATCTTTGGAAAGGCCTGAAGCATTCAGTCAAGCCACATTCTGTGGACATTTAATTTAGATGAAGCTTGCATAGGCTGCCTCTGCACACAGCCCATGGAAAACTTCAATCAAAAAGGTAATTCAGAAGTATGATACCCCTCAAGCCTGTCTTCCTCTGCTAACTGTAAAAGCAATGTAAACACACAACGATTTCTTAGTCAAGTAATGGCATTGCAGTAGGGCTACTCCTAATTTATACCACTTGAAGATTTATTCACAGGATTTTCTTAAATAACTGCTGTTTCTCAAGATGTATCATTTCTGACACAAAGAAGCAGGGCTTATCTGGAAAAGAAGCACATGATAATCTCCTGCTAGACAGTACAAACGTGATGGAGTTCACCAAGGAGAGGAGTAACAACTCCTCAGCTATATTACAGTGAGCATTATAAAAGTTGAGAAGCTTTTTATATCTGTGATTGCCTTGTTCTCATTGAGGACTTAAACAGTAAGCAAATTACAGAAGTCAGCTAATGACAGTAACTGTCCCAAAGGAGTTTATTGTCAAGCATAGCTAATGGAAGAGGTAGAAGTAGTTTAGAACAACATAAATATCATGATCATAAATAAGATCATGTGGTAAATGTAATAGTCACAGCCTAGTTCAGGAAGAACAAGAGTTTCCCTGGGATTTGCCATGTGATTTAAAAAAAGACTGATGAAGCCAGAGTGCAGGAAAAGATATGTCTGACTAAGAGACAAAATGGTTGCATTAAATTTATCTTACCCATCTGTTTCAGTGTGTGTGGGTGTCTGTTTAGTAAGTTACTGTTATCCATGTTATTGCTTTTGTATTATATTAAGCATGGTGCTAAAAAAGATGATTGGAAACTTTCTATGAAACTCATTTTCATCAAGAGGGCGGGTGTGCGTGTATGTGTGTGCATGGTGTGGAAGGTATGGGAAGGGGGAGAAATTGCTATGTCAAGAGCTAAAGATCATGTCACAAGGGCTTCAGTATTTAGGATAGTAGAGAAACACAAGGCAAGATATTGTTTATGGAAATTTTCATTTTTCACAATATGCCTTTGATCAAAATTAGATCAAATTTGTTAAAAAACAGTTCAGTGAACAAGAATCTTCCAGGCAGATGCTGAGTAAAATTGACCTTCCTATCAATGTTGCTGCTTCTAAAAGCACTAATGCATCTGGTATGTTGTTTTCATTTAGCTGTATGGGAGATACCTACATTTGTAACTAATTTTGTGAACTTAAAAGAAGCCACAAGAGTTTGATCTGCTGTGAGAAGCTTAGTGTTTTGACAGTGATAGTTCCAGAAGGGTTTCCCTCAGAGATTTAGGGATGAGTCAAACTCCAAATAGAACATGAATTCTCAGAGCTTTCAGATGCCAAAAACCAAGGGAAGTATCTTAGGTTACTAGGTTCTCCAAGATTAGAAGTAGTCACTGATGTAGAAGGTTAAGAAAGTTCATGCAAATATTTTAAAATCTAAAACAAACAAAAAGGGATTGGATCAAATAAGAGTCAGAGGATAGTATTTATCTATAAAAAAACAAACAACCCTACTTTTGACAAGGTCATAGAGCCTGGTGAGATCCCACTTCGAGTACTGTGTCCAGTTTTGGACACCCCAGTTCAGAAAAGACAGAGATTTACTGGAGAG
>JANHGL010022481.1:0-16191 GCA_024611195.1 Ceyx melanurus
ACGAACGTCTCAGGATAGCTTCTCCAGGAAAGTTGCTAGAGCTGAAATCTTACGTTATATCTCACCAACTCCTTGCACTTTATTGACAGCACAAAGACCTTGGCACCTCGCCCCTTTCTCTTACCCCCCCCCCAACTTCGTGTCGGTTTCACGGGGTCGCTCCTCTCACACCTTGGGGCTCCCCGTATTCCTTTCCTCACTGAGAGTCCCGAACTGGGGCTTGGCCGAGCAGGCAGCCTGGGTTTTCCCAGCCTTTTTGGGGTGGTGGTGAATTCGGGAGTGAGGTGGTTGTTGTAGCAGGCAGGGCGTGCTTTGGCTTCCCCGAAAGCGCACAAAGTGCTGCTCCGTTTTGTTTTGTTTTGCTTTTTTAAATGGTTATTAATGTTCCTTTTAGGGCCCTGTAGTGGTGTTATATATAAGGCCGTGTTTTTGCGCTTGGAGGATGCACATAGAAGCTTTTTATTTTTTGTTATTTTTATTTTTATTCCTTTTTTTCTTAATTACAGAGGTATTTAAAAAGGGGAAAAAAAAAAAAAGGCTGTAAAAGCCGGTAACCGAATTATACCCCGGCTGCGAGGAGTGCACACCTAATACACACCTTTAAAGGTGTTAGCAAAAGTTGAGGGGGGGGAAAAAAATAAAATCCGCAAATTGAAGGCATAGTTGAAGGATTAATTATTTAAAAAAAAAAAAAGTTGCCCTGAATTGCCTGCAGTACACTTGAGATTTCTTCAGGGCTGCAGAGCTGTTAGGTGTGGTGTCCTTCCCCCTGCCATTCATGCCCCGAGCTGGAGCAGATTGCTAGAATACATTGTTCCTGGAAAAAAAGCACCGCACAGCCCCCAAACTCGCTCAGTAAGAACTTGCGGAAAGATAAAAGTATCCCCAAAACACGAGCTTATATCCTCCCTGCTTTCCCAGCTCATATAAAGCTCCTGCTTACCGAAAAGGCTTGTAGCTGGGATAATCTTACTAATTTTCTTATGTTCTTGCAGGGGCAGTGTAGCTGTTAGGAGGAGGAGGAAATAATTCACTTTCTCCCCTGGCCGGACCCGGGGCGGTGAGGGGATCTTCCTTTGGAAAGTTGCAGGAATTGTATGTGTTCCTGCCTGGATAATTTGATGTAGTTAAACCATTAAAACCAAAGCAGAAGAGAGATAGAAGAAAGCTTTATGGGTTTGCTTTGCTGGATTATTTTAGCTGCTTCCTCACAGTACTTTTAAAAATTATTTTTTATGCTGTGCTGCCAAACAGGCTGTATTTATCAGTGATTTTTATCTTTATGCTTCATCCATCCTACTGTTGCATGGTTGTTTTCTGCCTCTTATTTTTTTTTTTTAATTAAGTTTTGGGAAGATGGGAAGTGCCAGTATTATTTGTAAGCGGGCCCCTACAGCATATGTATGTGATTTGTGTGTACCCAAATATCTGCACCCATCTGGGTGTGCTGATAAGGGAATGCTCTGGTTCTGCAAGAGTATATACCTTTGAGAGACTTCATCAGATATATAAATCTTTTTAACATGTTGTGGGTGGTGGGGTAGGTAGTGTGAATGTTTGCCAGATGTTCACATCATCTTTCGTGTGTAATTTTGGTTGGTAAATAGCAGTCTTGTAACTGGTGCCTGATAGCAACAGCCCTTTATACAACTAAACCCTTGGCTAAATGATCATATGTCATAAGAGAAAAAATAAAATCTCCCTGTTTCTTTGCCTCAGTAGGTACATGGTGGGTTTTAAAACCAGCCGATTAACAACCCCCCTGCCAAACTCTATCCTCAAAACCCACAGCAGAACAGTCAGGTCTGAAATAGCAGCTGAAAAGAAAGGTGTTGAATAGTGTGCCCTCCCCTTCCCACAAGCAGCCAGCTGCGTTTTTAAATGTGTTTACTGTCCCAATTGTAAAGAATTAAATTTTAACACCTGCAGATAAGCTGGATGTAAGTAGCACCGAATCAGAGGAAGGGGTTTTTCTCTCCATCTGCATGCGTGTCTCTGCGCTCCAAGTTGGGCACTGAAATTCCCCGAATTGACAGCTCTAAGCAGAGGGTATTTCCAGTGCTGGGGCAAGGTGGGGTGGGGGGGGTTGTTTCCTTTCTGCCTTGCAGGATGAGCCTGATAAAGCACATGTCTGGTTTTAATATCTGAGGTGAGGAATGGAGAGAGAGCTCAGTGCTTGCTCTCTCTCTTTGATAAGACAGTTGAACCAAGCTTGGCTCCCAAAAGCTGCTGGCTTTGGCTCGGTGCGTCGCCTGGCTTGCACCGGTGGTGCGAGGTGCTTGGTGGCAAAGGCGACTTTCAAGCCATCTCTAATTTGCAGAGGCATAATTTGCTTCCTCTGCCTTAGGTGGGTGCCTGTTAGCAGCACTGGCACTGAAGTCCTACCAGGGCTGGCAGTGGGGCTGAGGGGGGCTCAAAGGTGTTCCCCCATCTCTGGCATGCAAACACCAGCTGGTGTGAATTTGGAAAGTTGTTCCTTGTGGTGACAGCCTAACCTCACTCTCTCCCCTCTTTTCTCCCCAGGAAACATGCTTTAAACTGCCACAGGATGAAGCCAGCCCTTTTTAATGTCTTGTGTGAAATCAAAGAAAAAACAGGTAGGAAATCGATGCTGTTGCTTCTATATTTTTCTTTTTGCTCTTTAAGGGTTTTATTCCATTAAGTTTGTGGCCCTCCCCTACCCATGTAGCATTATTTAAGTGGGGAGAAATAACTCACTGGTATTTAATGCTTCTGGCAGTGGACTTGCATGATGTGGTTTGTGTCTAGAAGGGAAAATATAGTTTAATTTCTATTGTATAGCCTCTTTTTATTTATTGCTTTTTCTGAGGAGAAGAAAAAAAAATCAAAATGCTTGCAATTTCTCTCTTGCTCTAGTTTCTTCAGGACATGTCACTCTTTAAAAAATAATAAATCTGAGTACAGAGTAGAAGAGGGGAAAGGCAAACAGCAAAATGCAGCTGTGCAGTTTTGTTATTACTATGTGGGTAAACATAAAGGCTTCTTACTTCTCTTTAAAGAATAGGTTAAAATGTGCCAATCATCCAGGCTAGCTCATGTAAGAGCGAGTTGTCAGTTGCCTTTAGTGAAAGTAATATATTAGATTGCTAGTTACTTTAGGGTACTGTTGTTTTATGGCATGGGGTGTTCTCAGGCTTCTAAAGAAGCTAATGGCATGAGAGCATTGGTTCTGCCGTTTCCCACTTTCCAGACCTCCTACCATGTACTAACACACTTATAACACATCCCAGGGGGGCATTTAAATTTTAAAAGCAACAATTAAAAAATAGCAGTCATCAATCAAGGGTGATCTTAAACAACAGATGCTCGGGGAAGGACATTTAGCAACATGCACCACTTACGTATTTGTTGGAATCTTTTTTTTTTTTTTTATTACTATTATTCCTATAAAAAAAAAATAAATGGGGGGAATGATGGCAATTTGGTGGGGGGTGTGTGTTCATCTCCGCTCTTGGCTTTCTGAGCCGACTGGAGTTGAGCGGCGGGCTTTTCATTGCCGATCTCGCTGCCTTGTTTTAGCACACTGCAAAGTACTTGACTTCTCCCCCCCAACCCCCCTTTTACAAGAAGGACTGTAGCAGTCAATAATTCATATCTAAACCATATAAGCAAGGGCATGACATGAGTGAAAGTGACAATAAATATGATTGCACACCCAGTTGATATACATTGATAGTTACACATAAAAAGGGGAACAGCTTTCAGAAACCTGAATCTGGGTCTTATTTATTTATTCTTTCTTTCTTAAATATATATAAAACCTCCTAGAGTGAGCAGCTGATTGAAAATACAATGATGTGACTCTGGCAATATATATAAAATGACTAAGGGGGCCCTTTGTTAAATGCTGTTTGTGCAGTGTGTAGCCCAGACAAAGCACCAACCGATGGCATTTGTCTCTCTGAAGTCCTCACGGCTGTGTGGCTGGGTCTGACCTTCCTGAGGAGTCCTTCCTTATGGAGTTCCCATAATATCAAGCAGTAGCTTTTATGCGAGAACCTCCACAGAGTCCATACGATGTAATAGGAGGGAATCTGCCTAGAGAGGTGTCTTATCCTAGAGATAAATGTTATGGGTTTTATAGCGTTTCCTCATGTGCCACTATGACGAGGGGGGAAAAAAAAGCAAAAGAGCTACCAAGTTCTTTCCCTTTTGCTCTCTTTCTCCTTTTATTTTGTGTGAGCCAAAAAAAATGTTTGTCTGCCTTTAATCCACGTGTGTTTGGTGCTGCATATGTTGGCTGTGCAGGGGTACTTTTTGGCAGGGGAACTGATTAATTCTGGCTCAGTTTTGCTATCAGTGCAGTGGCAGAGTTAGGGGATGTGGAATCTACTAGGATCAGAGCTGGTGGGAAATTCAGGTGACCTTGGGGATGCTGTGGGGTCACAGAGGGATGGAGAGCTATATATACCCATAGTGACTGGATGGGATGATTCCTATCTGCTAAGGAAATTTAAAGGGGTGGTATAGAGCAAAGCATGGTGCTGGAAGTAAAGGATATTCACATGTGAACAGGAGCTGTCTTACATTTTTTTCTTTTTTAAAAAATTTTATTTGTTGCAGTTGTGCCTCGGTTAATTGTCTATGGGGTTGCTGTATAGAGGTCTCCGAAGAGGTTGAATCGAGATGGCTTTTGGAGTGGTGTTTATCTACCCTGGGATATGTTTACAGTGAATTATTTTACTTTGCAAATTCAAAGACCTCCTTCCCTCTCCCCCATCTGCGTTCCTAAAAGTCACACTTCTGTAAGGAAGCAAATGGCCAGATGGTTTTGTGTGTTATGTTTGTGTTTTGTTTTGTTTGTTTGGGTTTTGAAAAAAATTTTATTTATTTTTAATTATTGCTTTGTGAGTCCAGTGCTAGGAGGAAGTTAGGCTTTTTTTCTGGGGCTGAGGGCACTGCCTCTTTCTGTTGCTTACTCCTTCCTTTTGGGCAGTGGTGTGAAAGTTGAGCCAACTTTTCTCTTCCCACTATCCATTTTGTTATCCAGATTTTTGCATGTGTTGCATTTGAAATCCTGGTGATTGTTTGTGGTCACTGGTGGGTGTTTGAAAGTGCGTGCGTACATCTTCCCCCTGGTGTTATGATGTGCAGAAATGTGTGTTTGGTTACCCCGCTGCCTGATTTAAGTGTCTCCAGAGCCTTATGGAGACTTTACCACTGTCTCTCACAATATTATGGCTTATATTTCATAGTGGCAACGTTGTCTTGAGCAAACCCAAATTATCTGTAAAGCTCTTAGAAAAAGAGGTCGTCAGTATTAGTCGAAGAGTTCCCTTTTGCACTTGAGCCCTTCATTTATTTAAAAGCATTTAAAAATGATCATAATAAATCCCAACCAAAAATGTTCACGGTGAGTTGTCTTTGTCTGCAATGTGAAGATTGTTTCTTTTGGAGTGATGTCTGTTTAAATGTAATGAAAGTTGTGAGCTTTGATCCGAGTGGGAGCATGGGGAGGTGAAATTGCTTCTGAAATATACCTATAAGTTGTTCGCGTTCATTTGGTGTGTTTTCACTTGCTGTTGGTGGCTTTGTTGCGAGGGAAAGGGCAGGACCGCCTTCAAATGGCTGGCTGGCTTTTTGGAATAATTATGGAAATGGGAGGCATTGTTGTCCTAAATACAATTGATTCCTCTGTCAATAGGGATTGAAATCGGAAATTGCATTGCTGATTTATAAAAAGTTTGAAGGCGGGGTAGGGGGTTCTGTCTTTATGGCCTTCCCTCCTCCCATTTTTTTTTTCCCCTCTTGGTATTTTTTTTTTTTTTTTAAAGCTGTTCTCTGCATGAGCAGAATAGTTAAGTAGAAGAATCAGGCAAGGCGTACACAGACGTGGGGTCCTTGGATGGCAAACTGGAAAATATCTGCTGTCAAAATGCAGCAGCATCTATTTCAGCTGTGAGCTTTTCCCAACTCCCATCTTGTTTGGCAGGGACCAGCGGGGAGAGGCTGAGCACAGGATATATGACCATTTAATCTGATTCCTCCTCCTTAAGAGCTTTTCCCATCGTTTTACTTTCTCTGCTTTTTTGGGGGGAGGTGAGGGCATTGGGAAAATTTTACTTCACAAAAAGACCATGACTTTGTACATGAGATCCCCCAGTTTTTATTTTCTTACCCCCCTTGCCCTTCTGTGTTCAAGGAATTCAGGTTTAAAAGAAAAATGTACATGCCACCGATGGGGGGGTGGGGAGGGGAGGGTGGAATTTACAAAGTGGAATACTTACGGACAGCACTGATTAGCAGTGCAGTTATTGAATAATGCTTTTGGGTTTTTTTCCCCTATTTATTTATTTGATTTTAGAACAGAATAGCTATATAAGGTGCCTCAGCTACCTTTCCCTGTGCACTATCTTTACCAAACTTAACTCAGATCAGATCTTTGGAGGAGGTAGAATTTTTTTTTTCCCCTTTTCTTTCTTAACACCCCTTTGTTCTCTCAAGCTCTGTGTTCAATTAACACCCCCATCGCAGAACTGTAGTCTTTTTTTAAATGTCTGTTTCTGTATTTCACTTTTGACACCACTCTTATTATTCTTGCCCGCTATTTCTCTTTAATACAGCAATTACGATATGGGGGTTTGGTCTTTCTTCTTCCTTCCCTTCTCTCCTTGCCCTCCCTCCCTCCCCCCTTCGCTAAAGCCTCACTAAGAGCAGCACGGAGAGAAGAGGAGCAGCCGTGATGTGGTGTTTCTGGGGTGCAGGGCAGAGCTGTTTGTGGGGTATGCTGCCAAGCCCAAGGCCCCTGGGATAAAGCTTTTTGCAGGGCAGGATGGGGCAGTTTTCCAGCAGCCCTTCTTTAGGGTTTCAGACTGTGCCCTCCTTATCCTGAATTTGCACGGAGGTTTCCCAAGGCTCAGGGGAGAGTTAAACACCCCGGTTTGAATGTCAGCACAATTCTTGCACCTAAGGCTTCATTCAGCTCTGCACAAAAGCACATAAGGGAAGGGCTTGTGGAGAATCGGGGTCCCTGCTCTGCTTTCGATAGGTCCAGCCCTTGCCCAGCTGCTTTCCATCCTGCCCCTCAGAAGGGAAGGAGCCTTTGCTGTGATACTTTAGGTTTGGTTTTGGTTTGGTTTTTGTTTTTTTTTCTCTGCAACTGAAACGTTTTTGAAGGCAAAAGTGATACTACTTTCTCCCAGCTGGGCAGGCAGTTTCCCAGCTCCCTGGTGTTGCTGCCCTGAGGGGAAGTGAAACGTTTTGGGAGAGCAGGGCCTCTAGCTGGTCGGCACTGCCCAAGGAAGCCTATTTGCAGCTCACAATTAAATTCCTTTCTTTCCTGTGAAGATATCAAGTTTCTGGAAGCAAGGGAATGCGCACAGGGCTGGCAGATAGGATGGTTTAGGAGGGAAGGTAGTGTCTGGAAGACCTTGGCTTGGTGGAGGGCTGTATTACAGAAAGAGAGGTGGCCACCTCTGGGGACTGACTGGGAGGAAATAGAAACCAGTCACCCTGATGGGAAGAGGGACATGTCCCAGCAGGACCTGGTGGCTAAAAAGAGCGGGGTCTTCAGTGACCTCTGTCACTGCAGTGAGTCCTCCTTTTGGGCTTTCCTGTTCCGGTATTGTATGGACCTGCTGGGGATGGATAGCTTTGGAGGAGCATGCTTGCAGGAAGATTTCTTTTTTTTTTCCTTTTGAATTTTCTATTTTTTTTCCCCTCCCTTGGTAGCATGTGGTCAGAGCGCTTTGAATGGAGCAGGCTTAATTAGTTTAATCAAAATTGTCCTCCTGCAATCCTCAAGGGGAGGAGGTGGGAAGCACAGGGCCTGCCAGCAGGCTTTTCATCCCACCTTCTCCCCCTTGGCCTTGCCAGCAAAGCAGAGAAAACAGGCCTGGCTCTGGCACAGCATTGCTGTTCCTGAGGGACTCCCCACAGTTTGGGCACTACAGGAGCAAGCCTACTTGGTTTTGTTTCAAGAACTTTTTTTTTTGTGGGTGCCTGATGTCAAGTAAACTTTGTCATGGTTGCAGCAGACTGGGAGGATACTCTTGAAGGGTCTCCTAGGTCCCATTGCTTCCTACCCCACCTGTCTGCTCTTCAAGGGATGGATCAGTTTGTCCTCCTGCCCTTGATCCCACGCTCATGAGTTTCCCAGTCTTTGCTTGCACCAGCCTCACCAGGTTTTGGATAGTGGTGGTCATTGGGTGCATGTGTTTGGGGAAAGACTGTGCCAGGGAGGTACCATGCTGGCATCTTTGGTGCTGCCTTCTGACAGCACTGCACAAGGCATGGAAGAGCAGGAATCTTCGTGTTCAATTAATGCATGCTGGAAAAAATTATTAACCAGACATGCATAAATAACAGCTGACCAGAGCATCCTTTCCTGTCAATGTTAGGCATCTTCAGTGCTGCCATAGGTCCCTTCAGTCCAACTCCCCTCACCTCTGCGTGGTCTCAGCAGTGGTCATAGTGTTGTGGGTGAGTCCAGGGAAAGAGATCTTGTTATTGGGCCTTGTAGCTCCAAATGAGAAACTTGGAGGATCTTTCAGGCCTAAATTTCTCCAGGGAAAAAAATGATTCAAGTTCCCTTACTTGAGACTTGCAAAGGGATTTCCCCTTCAGAGTGCTGAGTGTCTGTGAGCAGAGGTTTTCTAAACGATCTCAAATGCTGGATTTATTCCTTTTAGCAGGCTCACATGCTGCATGCCGGCCTTGGGTTTAAGGGCAGCAGCTGTAAACAAAACAGAGAAACTGAGAATTTCATCATGGCTTGTTTCTTCCCCCCCACCCCTTCCCGTCAGAAGGAAATTAACTGCATGCTGCAGTTCTTCGGGGGTTAGGGTGGTGGTTTAAATGTGAATGATGTTGTTTGCGGTGAGATGCACTCGGCTGTGCTGCTGCTTCTGCTGAATCAGAGCTGGGCATTTTGGTGGGGAGAAGGGAGGAATACAGGATTCTTCCTCTGTCTCTGGTTCAGCACCTCATTCCCCAATTCTTCCTTTAATCTGGGAGCTGCTGCCTTCCCTGCTAATGAAGCTCCACAAAGGGTTTCTGTGATTTCTTGGAAATCTGCTGTGAAGCATTTTGATACTATTATTTTTTTTTTCCTTCCTGTGCTTGGAGTTGGGGTGCTTTGGTGGGGCAGGAGAGACCCCTATTTGTCCTATGTGCTAGGGGGGTGGTTTGCAGCTGGTGCAAAATACTGGGTATCCAGTGTGAGCAGGGGGTGAGTTTGTGTCTGAAGATGTAGTAGGTTTTGTTGTGTTTTTTTTCTTCATATTTTTTAAAGTGCTTTTTGTTTTGTTTTGTTCTTTTAATCCCTGCTTTGCATTCTTGTAGCAGTGTTCTTAGCCAGTGAGTTTCATCCTCCTGCTAACATGTGCTGTGTTGGAGTTGCCATGGGGGAGGTAGGCTGCACAGCCCTGGCTCAACGGACCCCAGAGCAGGATGGCTCTGTAAGGCTCTGTGCTTTTGGGCTGAATCTCTGGACTTTGGGGTACTAGGCACAGAGAAGTGATGCTCCCTTGTGCTGTAGGGATGTGTGCTGTACAGCACCTAGCACAGGGGGACTTGGGGCTGGATTGGGGTTTGAAGGAGGTAATGTGATTTACAGCAATGGATCTGGTTAATAATCTCCAGCAGCTTCTGTATACTCAAGGGCTGCTTGTATTCCCAGCCAGGTGTTTGCAGACCGGATCAATATGGCCCTATTTGCATGGGGCTGTCCATAATCTAATAAACCAACCTCAATCTGCGTCCTTTGCTTTCCCCAAATATCCACTCAGAGATGATCCCACTCCAGTCAGACTGGCAGGTGTTCCCCATAGTAGGGGAGGCTGTTTGTGAAGAGTGCCTGGCCCCTGAGCTGCCAGCCTGGGGTCACATGTTGCACACCAGTAATTCCAGTGGCTACTGGCTGCCAGGGCTGTACCATTTGCCAGAGCCAGGACTGTGTGAGCACTTCTGCTTTGTGGGTGTGCTGAGTGTTGGTAGGCGCTGCCTGGTGCTTGCTCTGCAGTCGCCTCCCCAGCATGCTCCAGAGCATCAACATCAGGGGGGTTCAATGAAATCCCTCCTCTCCCCATGTTGTTTTTGGGGAACAGCTACTTGGAACCTAATTGGAAACCAAAACTGATGGCTTTGCAGGCTGGGTGGCTGGCAGCTTCTGCTGAAAAACTCTCTTGAAGGTGTTGCATCCCTGGCAACCTAAATAATACAAGGTGGTGGGCAGTATAGGGATAAATTACAGAAAGCTGGGGCCTGAAGAGGCTGTGGGCTGAATAGAGTAAAGCTTGGTGTTATCAGGCTGGTGGCAGGGCTGGGGAGGGACTTGAGTGCTGTGTTCTCCCAGTTCTGGGGGACTGTTTGGGCTGCAATTATTGGTTTGTATCTGTTTCTGTTAAAACCAACAAACAAATCCAAACTAAAAAAATAGAAGCACTGAAGAATTAAATCTCTTTGCCTTGTGTTTATGAGCCCTGCCCCTCTATGCGTGTTTGTGTATTTACTTAAGCTGGAACAAAAAGCTGCCCTTACTGGCTCCCTTTTGTAGTGGCAAAGGTGAGGTGGCAGGAGAAGCTGCAGCACGATGGAGGGGAAGCTGCCTCTCCAGGCTGCTGTGCCTGCCGACCAGCAGTGTGCTGTTGCTACTTGGTGTTTTGGGGAGGTCACCAACACATCTAATAGAAATCCTCCCTGACACCCTGAGAGAGCAGCATGTTGTCACTGTCCTCTCCTTGCCCAGCCTTTCCTTTTTAAGAGAAGCCTTACCCAAATAGCTTTTTTGCTTGCCCTAAGCTGATGAGCTCTGTTTTACACCTTTTTTTTTTTTTTTTTTTATTAAATATACCTATCAACTGAAAACCCTCGAAACAGCCAGTGCTTTGAGGAGCCACTCTAATCTAAAATGATAACTTTGCCATTTTACTTCAGTCTTGGTGTAAAACAAGTGGAGCTACCTTTTGCAAGTGGGATCAGCCTGTCTTAAATGCTGGTGGCTGGATTTTTGTTTCTCACCTGAGTGCAAGCCCAGAAACTCTGTTACCATTTCCACGTCCCATTTTCAGTTTCACAGGCAGCATTTTGTAACGCCACATTTGGCCCAGCCTGGCTTGCCTGCCTGTCCTTGTTATCAGAAGAGGAAAATCAAGTTTCTCTCCTGGTTGGATAACATTTTCAAATTCCAGAGTGATGTCGATTAGCAGAATTAGCAGTGGCAGGTTAACAGGCAAAAATACTCTTCCAGTCGCAAAGTGTTCATTGCTGGTCGTTGTTTTTTTCCCCAACTCCAGTGGTCCCGATCCTGGACACCTTTCTGCTGAGTGAGGATTTTTCTTTCTTAATTCAGCATGAGTGTTTCCTTTGACATTTGATATTTATAAGGCTGGAACTGAAATGAAAGTGAATCTGCCCATAACTCTCTGAAATGTGCCTTTCTAATCTCAACATTAATGTTTCAAAACCCAAGCTGCTGGTGGGTGTAGGTTTGTTTACACATCTTTCAATGTTGCAGTGATTCTCCCATGAGACGTTAAAAATTATACAATACCTGGAGCCTCTGGATGGGTCGGTCTCTGTTTTTGAGAGTTGAATTTGTCTTTTAACTCAGTCTCTCATTTTAAAAGGTTGTGTTTTACCTTAGTAGTTTTTGTTTGGGAGGGGGGACGTTTAGCTGCAAAATTACTATTGCAATAATACTATTGCACTAATTTGCAGTAATGTGGTTATCACAAATCCCTAGACAAAAGGCATGGTTCACAGGGTAAAAGAAATGAGTTGGAAGGAGTCGCAGCTGCCAGTCCTGACTTCATAGCACAAGAAAAGAAACAGCCTCCTCCCGGACAGGTTTTGTATGAAGCTTGTGCTTTCCAGAAGGCGTTTGCTCTTGTGTAGGTATATCACAGACAGTGGCATGTGCTCCACCACCCTAGTGTAGGTGGTGTTTTGTGAACAGTTTATGACCCTTGCTTTGCATGGGGTCACCTCTTTATTTCTGATAGGAATTTGCAAAGCTTGTAGCTGCCGTGGTGGGCTGTGCGTGTGCCTGCTGCAAGCGAGGAGCCTGCCGTGGCCCTGCTCCTGGTGCCGTTGCGTGTCTGGGGGAGCAGGTGGCAGGAATGGTGTTTTCGGCAAATGTATTATTCCCCCGGCAAATCCTGGCTGTTAGATCTGGTCAGCAGATGTGAAGTGGTGATCGGTATCGGTGGTGAGAAGGGGAGTTGCAATGTACTTTGCTAATGGAGAAAAACCTGCCGAGCAATTCCCTGATTTACGCTTTTGGCAATGTGAAATGAAGCCATCTGAAGCAGCTCTTAGCAGACTGCTTCTTCCTCCCTATCTCATACAGATTTTTCTGAAGAGGCTCTTTCTCAGCTTTTGTTGCTGGGTGCGCAGAGGTGCCTGGGGGGGCACAGACCTCTTCAATGCATCCAGATGCACAAAGCATTGAGCACGGGAGCAGGGAGCAAGCGGTGCCTGCTGTAGCTTGCTCCAAAGCCCCAGTGCAATTCTGTCTCCCAAGTGGCTGAAAAGGTCATTTAGCACAATGGCAGACAGTTAATTTTTTATTATTTTTTTTTTTCCCCACTCCCTTAAGTAGTCAAATTAACAACCTTCTTTTGCTCCAGGAGCTTCTGGAGAGGGTGTCCCAGGAAGGATTATTGTTAGGAGCGCCTGGGCCTGGGTTGTTCCTCTCCCGAAGGTCCCCGGCTGCTATTTGCACATCCTGGGGCCTGACTGCATCTGGCATTTCCCCTGTTTGGTGGAATTTACTTTCTGCCTGGCAAGGGCATTGGGTAACATTTGCGCACCTGGGCCGCTTAAGCTGTGCAGGGGCTGGGGGAATGCGGCGGAGAAGGTCAGGGGTCTCTGCTTTCCTTAAGGGCAGGGAGAGCAGCTGATGGGTACTGTGTCCTCTACCTAAGCAGCAGGCATGAGGGGGGAAAATGATATTATGTAGCATGATGGTACCTGTGCAGCCATCTGGACACTGCTCTGATTTTGGTTGTTTGTAGCTGCAGAGACCTCAGACCCTGCTCAATTGCCTCCTGTGGTGAATGGATTAGTTGGGCAGCGAGGTCTGGGTAGTGGGTGCTTGGTTGGTTTTTCTTGTGGCAAAGGGTGTGATATTTACATTCAGACAGGTTTGTGGTGCAGCTTGGGTGGGATTTAGCCTTAGAAATGGCTCTTCTGTATCCAATTCTAGAAAGCTGTAGGGTCCTGACCCATTGGTAATTGAGGGTAGGATGACATGCAGCAGCACAGTGATATGGCTGGAGGCTTAGTGGGGACTATCCCAAGGGCAAACATGGATTGTTTACCCTGAAAATCCCACAAGCAGTGTTGAAGGAGATATGATACCACAAAGGGTGATGGTGGGGAAAGTCCCTGGTCTTTCCACACTCTTGAGGCAGGTGGCAAAATCCATGCAAATGGAAGGATAGATTTTAAAAAAAAATAAATATATGTTTTAATTTTTGTGTCCTTTTTCTGCCATGTTTGGTTATGCCTTGGAAGTATCCTTTGACAAAGGCAGTATGCCTGGCTGGCTGCATCTTTGGGGGGCCAAGAGCCAGGGGCCAGGGCAGAAGGTGAGTGCTGCGAGGACCCAAGAGCCATCTGGGTGCTGCCTTGGGCATGGCTGGTGGAGGTGCCAGTCCTGCGTGTTGAGATGTGCAGCTGTGGGCAGGGGTGGCCCATGGCCCTGCTGCTTCGCATGTGGGCTGCAGCTGCCAAAGGAGCTACGCAGCTAGGAGAGGTTCCTGCGGATTGTGTTTGAATGATGCTCCGTTGGGGGAATCTTTCAGCTCCTGTTTAATCGGGATGCTGCCTGCTGATGAAGAGGGAAGTTGTGCATTGGGTGCTGTATCCCCTCCTCCTGGTCCATTCTGCCTTTTTAATTGCTTTTGCTTCACCCTTTATAAATGGTGGATCTGCTACCCCAGAGGTGACCTGGCTCCCATCAGTGATGCCCTCATCCTTCAGGAAGCTCCTTCCAAGGATCTCCTCAGCCTCTTGCCCACTGCACACAGTTGGTGGCTGGCTGCCTTCCTCTTGCCCCATCTCTCTCGACAAAGACTGGGTCTGACCCTGGTCAGCAATTGCCCCTGCTGGTTTCTGGGGAAAGCCCATCACTGCAGCTCTCCAGAGGGCTGTCTCTGGCTTGGCAAGGAGTGTGGAGGAGACCTAAATGAAGAACAAATGAGAACCATGTAGAGACAAATGGGAATCAGATTTAGGAAGTAGACGAGACAACCCTTTGGAAGGGGCAGGGGTACTGTTTGCTTTAATCAGTCTCCTTGGGTTTCAGGCAATAACAAAGCAGATTTGTTTTCTTTTACCTTCTCTTCTCCCAGCCCCCTCTCTTTTTCTCTGTTCCTCTTACTTGCTGTTCTCAAAACAGCCCTGGATCTAGCAGCACCAGCATCTCCTCCCTGAGCTCCCACTTTCTGCAAATGGGATTACTGACCAATCCAGCCAACACCTTGTCCAGTTTTTTTTTTTTCTTTCCCTTCTGCCTGGTTCTCCCTGTTAGGACCTTATTACATCAAGCTAGAGGCAGTTTTGTCTGGGTTGCTGGGGACAGGTTCTGTCCCCTACCAAAGGAGCTTTTTGGACTTTCTGGAGCGAGCAATAGAAAAAAACTCCTCCAAATGTGCTGAGGATTTCTCTGTGGAGTTGATTTGTCCTGGTATGCTCTGTAGTGTACTCTAGAGGCAGTCCTCAGAGACTGGCTATGCTTGGAGGAGGTAAAAGTTTCTCCATTGGCGGTCTTGGGCAGTGGCACAGAGATGCTTGATTTACCTCCTAATGTGTGCTGCTTCAGAATGTGATGGCTGTTGTCTGCAGTGGAGGACCCTGTCTTCCCAGCCTCTACAGATGGGTTGTTTACCTGCAGAAAGGTGCATCCTTTCCCTTCTCCTTTTTTCCCTGGTTGTCTTGGTGCACAGCAGGTGGATCTCAGGAGGGCCGAGGCTGTATGTAACTGTGGATCAGTGAAGCCAAGCCTTTCATCCCTTCCACTTCCAACTGTCCTGGTGGTGAGTGACCATTTTCCCAAGAAGAGAAGACAGACTGGAGCTGGGATTAGCAGTTCCCATGGCCATCCCTGCAGTTCTCTATCTCCTGTGCTGGACACTATGCAAGGGATAAAGTTTCTCACCTTGAAGAGGACTCTGTGGCATGCTGTGGTCATCTCACCAGTGTAGTGGCTTGCTGCAGCACCCAGGGCTTTTGTGGTCGTGTCACAGGCAGTGCTTTGCAGTACAGAGCTGTTTTCTATTTTCTGTTGGCTAGTAGAGAGACAAGGGATCCGAGGTAATCTCTGGCATGTTCTAGAGGATTACTTTCAGGTGCTATTCTGAGTTTTGTAACACAATATCTGTCTTGCATAGAATTCCCCTTCCTGAAGAGTAAGTTCACCCGTTCCACTGGGATGTGCTGGGAAGGCTGGAGGTGAACAGCCTCCAGCACATCCTCCCTTGGATTTCCAGCTTGCTTAGGCCTCAGGCAGAGATTTCCAAGGTGGCAGAGCCAGAAGTGGGTTCACAGGTAGTGTGTGGGTCCCCCGCTGTGTTCAGTGGGTGATGCTGGTGCAGCCTGGTGGTGTGGTTTGTTCAGGGCACCCTTCACCTCCTTATCTCTTGTGAATGCTGCAGAATTGTACATACAACTGCAGTAATTTTCCTGCAGGGTTTGTGCAGAGGCTTTGGCCATAGACCTTGGTGGAGGCTGCATCCCATCCTGACGGCATCTGAGCTGCTTGGCAGGAGTTGTTCGGTAGAAAGTTTGTAGTGCCCAGGAGGGATTGATTTAATTAGTGTTTGCAAGCCTACCACAGGGCTTTCCAGTTGCAAACTGGTTTGGCTTCGCTCTCAAAAGCAGAGTGAAGCATGCCCTGCGGTGGCTTTTCCAGGTCCCCGAGCTCAGACCAAGGGAACTTGCCTTTGTGGCAGCGCAGGGTGAGCCTCCTCCCTTGCTCAGCACAGCAGAAATCATGGTGTAAAGCTTCACCCTGGTTTGGAACCATGCAGAGGGCAGTTGTCTCCCCCAGCTTGTGCATGGGGATGTTGGAAGGTTCTTTGGCCCTAGCCCCCTGCATGTGTCCTCGGAGCTCCCTGCCCTGTGCTGCATGTCATCTTTCTGTTCTTCCAGAGGTCTGTGTGTGAGATACTTCTTGCTGCCAGCAAGTTTCCTTTGAACGGTGCTACGGTGGGGCGCTTTTCTTTT